>PVJI01000441.1:0-39999 GCA_004026765.1 Micronycteris hirsuta
ATATCAACAAAATAATCTTTCTGCCAGAAGTAGTCTTTTTCTCCTGGCCCTTTATACCACTAATTGGTTCTCAAGGTCTTTATTTCCCTTTAGAGAAGGTGGGTTTTTGAAAACTAAACTCCTTTGAAAACTACGACCAAATTCTTCCTGTGGAATTTCTGTGCTCTGTTCTCCTGGGGGTGTCAGCTGGTGTGAACAGATAGGCTACTTCTCACCAGATGTAAAATCCCCGAATGACTGTGACTCTAATGGAGGGCTTCATTTATTTTTCTGCCCCCTTACCTTTCAGGCTACTGCTTTCCATCACGTCAGCTCTTATCCGAGTCACTTCTCATAGAGAAGTAGGATTGCCTCTTGGAAGTGAATCCCTCACTCACTCCAAGGGCAAGCAAAATGGTGTTTTACTCTATTCAGAATTATCCAAATGCTTAAATATTTATATTCTAGTGAAGAAGCCCAGAAACTCTTCCCTGCTCATGTTAGGACACAGCTCTTGCCATTTCAGACTGTGTTTGCATCTCGAGGTTTCTGCGGAACCCTCCCGAGCATCCCTCTGAGCTCGCCTTGCAATGCACAAAGCAACCATCCCCCATAACAGCCAAGTACAACTCAGAGTACTGATACTAACATGGAGTACTGATACTAACATGCTTAAACAATACCGTGGATCACTGTCTTCTGTAGTTTCCTTTCAGTTGCTGTCATTCTTCCTGGGCATTTGCACCTGAAGTCCAGGGCAGTTGCTTCCAGAACAAATATATGCTACATACAAGTATACAGGTTAACTTCTCATGACCCAAGGATGATGAGTTGAATAAAAATAGCATGTCATGAGGATGCTTTTCTAAAATTTCACTTTTGTGATTGGAATTTAAAGTGAATATGTGACTGATAAGTGAAAAGAAACATTGCCTTCATTGTAGTGAGAAAAAAAACCTTGGAAAGAACACTCTCCTTTACCAAAATCCACTGAAAAGTAGCTCTTCCTTTTCTCCATTGAAGCACACACAAAATCATGACTTTCAGATTGAAGGCCTTAGATATTTTCATTCTTATTTGTTAAACATTTTGAATTCTGAAATCGGTGGCTCTTTTTTATTTTTTATTTTTGCTTTGCTTTTGATGTACCATATTAATTGAACCTTTTTTAAAGAAACTACATTTTTACATCTATTGATTATACTAATTCAAAGTGCTTATTTTTACCTTAAAAATGAATCACTTTAGAAAAAAATACATAACTATAATAGCAATTTTTAAAGGTAGAAAATTAGCATGTAGTAAAAACAAATCTCACAGAACCTGATTTTTTTTTATTTGAATATACTTTCAGACTTAAATGTGTCCTATGGAAACTTTGAAATAATAAGGTAAAAATTAAAATGTAAAGACAATTTTTGCCTAGGAAATAATGTCGTATATGAGGTAGATTATTTAAGGGCTCTTAAAAAGAGAGAATGAATTTAAGAATTCCTGTTATTCTCTAGAAAATTAATTAGCCAGGTTTGTGCTTAATAAATACTACTTGATGATGATGAAATTAGGTGAAAGAAAAATGCCTGACATAGCTAATTGCAAATGCATGCACTCAGAATATGAAATAGACGTAATTTAAATGATTTGATTTTTGTGTGCTTAGGAAATTCGAATTCTTCCCTCTGAGAGATGCAGAATTTCATAATCTACACTATTTAGTAATGGGTGAAAGAAAAAGTTTTATCCAATACAAGCAGTCCTCCTATTTTTAAAATGACTAAAATATGAATTTTTGGAGAGACTATGCACAGTCCTGGAAGTTCTGGGAACATGAGGCTTGATGCTAAATCTTCATGTCTCTTCATAATAAGGAACATTTAATAGCTTCCAAGCTTTTAACAGGAGTCCGGTAGGAGTTCCCAGCGTGAGTAATTTCCACCTCCATCTCTGCTGGCGTCTATAAATCATGTGACAGATCTATAATTAATGAATTCAAAGGAAGATAAAAGGGACAGCTTTTTAAGAAACACTAATGTTAAATGATTTCTTCAACTATTCATTTTCCTTAAAATTGATAATGTTTTCTACTGGGAACGAACCATAAAAATCATTACTAGTATTCATGTCTTCCAGAGTTTTACCTTTGACAAAAGGATCATATAGTCTGAGTGAAAAGTAGCTCCATTGCAAATCCTCAGATGTTAGAACCCAAACTCTAGCATTTCTTCCTAATCAGAGAAACATTATACATCTTATGGACAACTAAAAGCAGGAACTTTACACCCTGGCCAGGTATCTCCGTTGGTTGGAATGTCATCCCATACACCAAGAGGTTGCGGGCTTGACCCTGGTGGGGCACATACCGAGGTTGCAGATTCGATCCCCAGTGGGGCAGTTTCGATCCCTAGTGTTTCTCTCTCACATCAATGTTTCTCACTCACTCTCTCTTTCTCTCTCCCCCACTTCCTCTCTCTCTAAAATCAATAAACATATCCTTGAGTGAGTATTTAAAAAAGCAAAACCAAAAACTTTACCAGGAAAAATTCACACTCACTATTTATCCATTAAGAATTTTACCTTAAAAAATGAAATTACTAATTTAAAAATGAGAAAAAATCAATAATGTTATGCCAATTATTTTTAACCAATTTCCTTTTGTTGAAAAGCTGAAAATGTTAGTGTATATTAACCCATACATGAGAAGCCTGACTACGTGAATTTTTTGCAGTAGTAACTGTTTTATAAACATGTAACATTACTTTTCAAATCCTACAACACCAGCATCAATCATTACTTTTCTTGCTGATCTTTATCACTCTCACATTTTTATTTCATGCATGGACATGCAGATGAAAAATAAATTTATACCATGCTGGATGAAATTTTGGAAGTCTACATCAATTTGATGTATATTTTGGACTCTATGATGGTCTTAATAGGCTTGATAAAAAAGAGTTGGTAGATCTAATCAAAAAGGAAATTATAATCTATGAAAGTTCATATTCCAAGATGATGATACTTTGAATCTGAAAAGAGTACCTTTCACCCAGGAAGCTATATTCACCTTTGTGCTAGGTGCGGATAGGAGTTTATAATATGCTCAGAGTTTTGTTCTAGATACTCTTATTTGGGGCTCATTTTTCTAGCAACCAGGCTTATAGCCATCATAGCACAAACAAGAGCACTGTGGGGTTTTTTTTTAAGTAAATAAATAATTTTCAGTAAGTTGGAAAGATCTCTAAGATTCTAATCTGGTTAGGCATTTATGCAGAATCTTTTTGATTCATATATAGCACATATGCCTTCGTAAGCTTTTTATTATCCGGCTTTCTAGGCCAAAGTAAACTGAAAACAGAAAATCAGGAAGGAGATAGGAAGGGATGGAGAGGAAGCTGGTATGACTGGAGACAGAAAAAAAGTAAATCAAGCGCCAGATGCGATTACTTCATTGTAGGCCAATGAATATTGTGATGACTCTAAGTCACTGCTTCTGAAATTTTCTCGCTGAGGAAATTATAAGATTCAGTAGTGACTATAATAAAGGCTCTAAGTTATGATGTATTTATTTATGCCCATGTTTCCAGGAGGTGTTCAAAATGGAAAGAGTTATAATACATTTTGAAAACATTATATCAGAATGGATTTATGTATACTGTGGTGCATGAAATAAATACTCTTCAGATGTCTTTTTTTAAAAAAGTCTCATGCCGCAGGTGCTGAGTAAATGGCATGTTGCTGAAACTTCACTGGTTTGCCACAGAATTGGAGTGAGGCTTTTACGGCAATGACTAAATTAGATAAATAGAGAATCTGACACAGCTGACCAACAGGATATTGGGTCAGTTCATGGAAGGTAATCAAGCTTCATTTTCAGAATTATAAAAGCTCTCTGAACATGTGCTGGTGTAGCCAAGCTAACCTGGATTCACATATCTCTCATAGTCATAGTCTATAAATTAAACAGTTTGTCTATTATAATTGAAACTTACACCAGGCCCAAAGCACCTGAGTGAAATATTTTTCAAGTGACTCAACTTAGCAAGTATTTCTTGAAGATCTACAGTGAGGAACTTAAGACGACTCATTCCATAATCTGTAGAGGTGGAAAGGTGATGAAGTAAGTGTGTAAACAACTCCACTGTGATCTGGGTTATGAGACAAATATAAAAGAATCATGGGTGTTGAGATGATGGTGCAATTAATTCTGCCTATGGAGAAAATTATGAATGGAAGGCATCCATTCTTAGCCTTCTTACAAAGGATAAACATTCAACAGGTGAGCAGGAATGCAAAGGACATTTTGGACAAAAGGAAGAGTGTGGGTCAAGTCGCCATGGTGTGTACAGCAGAATGCAGTTTACTGTCCCTAGAAAAGAGAGCTGTGGTTGGGGAAGAAGGTCCCGTTAAATCTTGATTGAAATTGTCATAGGGCATGTGATGGAAAGCATTGGCTAATGTAGGCAGCTACTCCTCCAGACAAGAATTGATGTGCTTCCTGTCTTAGCCACTTTCTTTTTTCCACTTCTTAGTTTTAAAAACTATACTTTACAATCTTGATTTATTCTGTTCCTTTCATTGCTCCTGATTTTAAATGAAGTTAAATGATTTCAGCCTGGACTGCAAGGTTTTCTTCTAGGTTGGGATTTTTTTTTTTCTTTTATTTTCAAAAGTACAATAGGCAGAAGTTGTCACAGAATGATTTTAGAGCATTGAGAAAGTTGTTTTCAGGACAGTCCTCACCCTCCATCAGGTGCCACCTTGCCTGGAGGCCCACCCCAACTCCAGGAGAGCCCGGCCCTGTAGCCCGAAGTCAGGCTTCCGGGTTTGGGCTGTGGGTGTTGATACTATCCCAGAAGACTTTACCGAGGGCCCCTTCAGAAACATGCAGAGGCAGAAGCTGACATCTGGTCATGATTAATCCTCTCAACACCATGGCCTAATGCGGACTGGCTCTGGGCCCCAGCCAGCTACCCCTGGGAAAGCCAGCCCACTCTCGCATGCTGTCTCAGGTTTTCCGAGACTAGGTCTTTGCCACGGCTTTCTTACTCTCCCCTCAGTAGTCATGAGAACTTTAGAGGTAAGGGGCCTCACAAGAAATTGGCCTGAAGTGGCCCGAAGTGGCCCAAGCCATGCAGTGTCACCAGTCATCACGGCAGCAGTAGAAACCAGTGGGAGCTGAACTCTAAGGTCACTGGATCCCCCGGAAGTCATGGATATGCTTCCCTGGGCACATGAAACATCCTCCTGACTGCCATCCCTACAAAGAACTACCTGGTCCAAATACATACCTGTGGAGAAACCAGGGTGTAAATATTTATTTTTAATAGGTAAGAATCTGTAGCTTTTACTAGATTCTCAAAGGAATCTACAGGCCCCAAAAGGACAAGAATTGCTAGCAAAGCAGCTGAAAACATGGACTCCAGAGTGAGCTAGACCTAGTTCAAATCTGCTTTTAGAAATGTGACTTGTAATCAGGCACTCAACTGGCCTGATCTTTGGTGTCTTCCTTTAAAAAATGGGGCAATCGCCCCCAATGTATATGATTCTTGTAAGGATTAATTTATCTAGTGCATGTAAAGATTTTAGCACAATAAATACACAGAGTAGAAAAACATCAATAAATATTGTCATTAACAATTTTTAGTGCCTTTAATCATCTCTCAAACTCTGATTTTAGAAGCAACATAGCATGACAGGAACATGTCTGATTCAAAAACAAGTAGACGTGGTAATGCCAGTACCCTTTCACAAGTCACTTAATGTCTCTTAGTGTCCCTTTTCTGTCTCTTAAATAGCAGAGAGTAGCATCAAAGTGTTGTTGTAAGAAATGAATGAGAGAACATATGCAAAATATTTGCACAAGAACTGGCCTATATAAGGTATTCAGTTAGAGGAAGATGTAAAACTCGAACGTCTTGTCTCCGCCTCACTCTTCCTGCATTAGGCCCAGGTGAGGACTGATGAGATTTGAAGCCCAGGACATGAGGAAGACCTAATCTCATACCAGTTTTTATTTGTCCTAAAATGCCCTGAAGAAGTTACTTCTTACTGTTATGCTGTTCTCCTTCCTCTTTTGGAAACCCCTGTGCTCCTTCCTAGCTTGAGGACAGATACAGTTGGTGACGGGGTTGCCAGAGGACAGGGTGTAGTTGCTGTCATTTTGGTTCAGAAGGAAAGCGGCTCAGTGTAGTCAGGCTGCTATGACAAAATATCCTAAACTGGCCGGCTTATAAACAACAGAAATTTCTTTCCCACAATTCTGGAGGCTGAAGCCTAACATCAAGGCACCAGCAGATTTGATGTCTGGTGAGAAGCCCCTTTGGGTTGATAGATGGGCATCTTCTTGCTGTCACCTCACATGGCAGAGGGAGCAAGGGCATTAATATTCGTGAGGGCTCCATTCTCATGACCTAATCACCTCCCGAAGGCCCCACCTCTTGATAACCTCACATTAGAAGTTAGGGTTTCAAAATACAAATCTGGAGCGTTGGGGGGTGGGGAGCAGAGGTATAAACATTCAGCAGAAAGGGGTAGTTTCTTAAACAAATGTAAGTATGGCCCAGCTTATAATGAAATAAATATCCTAAGATTACTGAGTAATATCCTGAGATAGTTGAATTCACTTATGTAAAATCAGTTGATGATAGTTAACATCCTAGTGCCTAAGTATTTACTTGAATATAATATTCATAGAAAAAAATAAAGCCAGGAATACCTGTTTCTCTTGTCAAAATTATTCCAAAGCATTATAGACATACACAACTTTGAGGGCTATTTGATGAGTGAGGAGTAATGAGCTCCTCATTGAATTAACTTCATTTTGGATCAAGACTAGCCCTGGACACGCATGTATGTGGAGCCGGATGGGTAAAGAGGTGGCATTTGTCTTCCTCTTCCAGTTTGCTGCTTTGCTCTTCCATCGCCCAGTACAGTCTCCTGTCTTCGTCATCTCACTGGCTTTTGTGTAGGGTTCTCTCCCAGGAGATACCATGTAACGTATTGTCCTCCCTAGTTTTTAAAGTCTTTTTTTTTTTTTTTTTTTGAAGCTTTACCGCTGTAGGGACTAGTCATGGCCACATATATAGAACGGTCAGTGAGTAGATAATGCTGAGAAGTCAGGGCTTGGGCGCTTCTGACCCAGCTTCAACCTGAACTAGCTGAGCAAGTCCTAAGCTAAGTGGCTTCTCTTCCGAGGAGTTCAATAAATGGTTAATCATCCACTTTGACCATCACATTACCTATCTGTGCACAGGAGAGGTTGGCACGATGACCTCAAAGGACACTTGCGGCTCTGAATTCTGCGATTATAATATGCTAAATGTCAGGACAACGTGGCGTTTGCTTCACCACTAATGAAATTACCCATCTTATAGAGAAGAGCACACACCAGTAGCAGCAGACAGGCCAAACCTCAAAATGAGAGTGTGTGGGCTTTTATCACGCCCACAGTTCTACGTGACTCTTGGGATGAATGTGAATGTCTTCTAAAAGAAAGATTTCCAGCTGCCCTGGGGTGACCTGCCCTGCCTTTTGTGTCTGGGATTTGGATACAGCAAACATGTTCTCCTTCAGTGTAGTTCTGCATGCTTGAGACTTGGAATGTAGCTGCAAATAAAAGTGTGTGCTTAATACCTGTTGGTAAGAGATTATTTTACCAACAGAAAAAAAATGTTCTTCTGTCTCCTTGTCTGTTCGTTACCTCTTCACGCAGCCCTCATCTCGCACTTCACAGAGAGGGTTCACAGGAGGTAACCAGGTGGGGTCTCACTCAGATTTTACTTCCTTAGCTCCACGGATATTCATAAAGTTTCAATCTTTATCTTTCTTCTTCCTGTTACCCAGCATAAAGTGTCCTGCCAAGACTAAGCCTCTACAAATCCAACACTAGACCTCATTTCCTGTCAGCAGAGCTAGGGCCTTGATCCAACTCTTCTGCTTCCTCCTCCTCTTTAAAAACCACACACCCATCTCCAGTCGTTCAGAAAAAGATCGTGTGACCCGCCTAACCTCCTTCTCAAGATTCAGCCTGATAGTCCTTCCATTAAATGCCGAAATAGAATAATTTCTTGAGTCACATCTCACTTCATAGGACTAACCATTAAGGTTGTTTTGGTCTTACCCCCACTTCCAGTAACCTTAATCTTATTCTTTATGTGCCTCACTCAAAACAGATAACAGAAATGAAGTGATTTCTTTCTCATTTGGCCTTTCCTGTAAATCTCATTTCCAGATTTGCTCCAAATTGGGGTAAAGGTTAAGTGGAGCGGGAAAACAAGGGGAAGGGAGGGGGCATTACTCTGTTGAGGCAGCCCACTCAGACATTTTACAGCAGATTGTCCCCCTGTCTCCATCATCCCCGTTGCCTTGCCATCTCAATTTCTTCATCGAGGGGGCTGTGCCCCTTTGAGTAGCCCCCCACGATCCCACGTGGCCAACACCCTCTCCAGCAGACGGCCTGTGCCGCACCTCTCCTGGAGGACACTAGCTCTCCAGAGCAGCTTTCACCACTCGCCCTGCTCCCTGCTGTCTGCAGAGGAGCCCCCTCTGACCATCTGCTGCTGCATTAGTCAAAATGTATCAACTAGTGCACAGAATTTCTCTCCTGGAGCCACATGCTTGGTCCTGTTGTTCACTGCATATCTGGTTTTCTCCTTTCTTAAGGAAGTATTTTTCTTTTGCATTTCTTTCTGTTCATTTGAACATGGATCCCAGATACTTCCAACTGCAAAGCCCCTTAAATATTTCCCCTGCCCTATTTCAGCATTGCACAGCTGTAGCCTAGAGAGGAGTAACCAGGGAGCTCTAGCAGAGACTGAAGAGACGAGGTTCATGAAACCTGACCTTGGGCTGGTGTGTCTCTGACTTGCTTTTGTGACTTAGGGCAAATTACCTTGCTTCCCTGCCTCAGTTTCCTTATCTGTAAATGTGAACAAAAACATCAGTCCACTGAACTTCTTGGAGTTCTGTGACTCACTTGAGATAACTGATGGAAAAAAATCTCTGGAAAGGCAAACTATTATGCGCGCCTACTGTGATTTCTGTGAAATTTATCACCAGCAACAACAGCAGCGTAACATCCCCAACACCGCATCTGCGCCTCATAGCAGGAACTTCCCGCCCCGTGGAAAACGGGTGTAAGACATAATTAATGTCTCTAATCCGACTGTCAATATTTGAAGCATTCTGCACCCCCAGGCTGCCTGTAGAGAAGATACGCCCTGGTCCCCTCAAGGAATTTTGTCGGCAGAGCTGGCTACTGCCAGACTCCCACATGTGAGGGATTCCGGCTGAAGATGACTGGGTGCTGGGAGTGAATTAGTCTAGAGTCTGGGCTGCCTACCCACATGCTGAGGTTCCATTCCTTCCTGGAGATGCTGCATAAAAGTTCTCATCAGTCAGAACCTTCTTGCAAAAAGCTTGACAATCCCCTTTCTCAAGCTTTTCTGCCAGAAGACATCACAGCAAATCGGCCCTTCGCTGCACAGCTCTGTGTTCTTTTGCAGACTATCAGACTAGCAGCTTTGTGGTTGTGTCAGAGAAAATACTGTGCAGACTTTCTCAGCACCCTTCAGTAGAGCTAGCGACGATATCAGGAGACGCATTACTACTGTCCAGCACACGGCATTTAAGCATGATGCCACTCTGTGCCTGAAAAGGCAAAGCCTTGTTTCAAGTGATGTGACCACTTCCTTTTGCTGGCAAGCTCCCTTTCCCAGAGTCAGCAGCATGGGCCCTGCCAGAGCAAATGGCAGGATCAGCTGAGGTTGGCATGCTTGCCAAGGATTTCGTTCAGTAAGAGACATCCAAATGTCTGCATTGTTGCATCTCAGGACTCAAAGATTTCTAAAAAAATACTTTCACACAATTCATTCTGGTTTGTATTTGTGACTATTTGATAAACTCCAGAACCTTTTTCTGCCACAGACAATAAATCATTCCTAATAGCTGAATATTTTTTTCTAATTTCATATTTAAACTTGAACTTTTCCCTGAAGCGGCCACATGTCATCACCATACTTTTCTCTGTTTAATGCTGTTTTTCTTTGCTCTCCTCTAGGATGGTCGTCTGCGGATGAACGACCAGCTGGTTGCAGTTAATGGAGAATCCCTCTTGGGAAAGTCCAACCATGAAGCTATGGAAACACTTAGGAGATCGATGTCCATGGAAGGAAACATACGAGGGATGATCCAGTTGGTGATTCTGAGGAGGCCAGAGAGGCCGATGGAGGTGAGCAGATCTTTACTTTCCTTAGCAAACTGCCCAGGTGGCCCCCTGAGTACATAAACTTGCATCACTGGTATGGTAGCTGGACTTACACTGATTCTGAAATTGGAAAAATATGCCCCAGAAGTTCTCTGATGGATTTATGTGGCAAACAGGTGGTTGTATATTTTAGGCATAACTAGGAGGTGTAAAAATGTGCATATAAAGTAAGTAATTTATCAAATGTAACAGGTCCATATTTTCTAGTTTTCCCCCCCCCCAGAAATTCCTAGAGCTCTGAACTTTATGAATAAGGCTTTATTCACAGACTAAATTATTGAAGTATATAACTTCTTTATATGCTTTTTGATTGATGTGTCAGCAGCGTCCACATCACAGGAAGCTGTTAATCAGATACACACAGGGCTCAGTGTGAAGACCGCTGCAATGCTGGCGGCTGTCTGTACCCTCCCCCGTAATGCACCCGTGGGCAGTAGGGAACTGGGACTTAACTAATTTAAAATTTGATCTATTAAGCAAGCGGCTTGCTTCATGTTGTTAAATAAATGTTTTTAATTAAATAAATATACTTGAAATCTTCTATTATCTTTATGGACTTTTTTAATGTAAGGAAGAATTTTACCTACATATGAAGTATAAGCGTAAAATATTCTCGAATGCTAATATTTCTAAACATTTCACTTATGATGATTTAATTCTATATATATTAAACAATTATTTTATTATAAAGTTAACACTTTTGTTATATATGAAGAAATTACTAAATGCTGTTAAAATTATTTTAAGAAAAAAGTCGATAGTAGTTAATAAGAAAAGCATTAACAAATCACACATATATTCTCTAAAACAAATCATGTTTGTAGTACAATAGTAAGCAAAGTTAAAATAGAATACTATTAAAACATACTGCTATAAAATATTAGTTCAACTTATAAAAAATAAAGGGTTTTCAAACTCACAAAAGAAGAAGGCAGTTTTGGATCACTTGAGGTGAAATCCCAGGCTGGCCATTTCCTGGCCATGCGAAGGCATCCCTCGTTGAGTGCTGGGGCCTGTAGATGACAGGTGCTTCTGTCCGTTTTATCCCTTAATGTGTCCTTATTTCCCAGCACATGGTAGACACTTAATAAATACTGTTGAATGAATGAATAAAGGTTACATCTGAGGCCTACTTCATCTGAAAGGGTAAGCTGAAGTAGCAAACCTAAACTGTATCTTACTTTGTTATATTATCAACTATTGGAAAGGAGTAACCGCACCTTTTTACTCCTCTGTACATAACCTTGTAAATGTTAAATAAATGTAAATTGGCCAATTACTGGAGACTATATATAATGAGCCAACTCGATTTCAACATTTGCGTCTGCTTAAGTGACAGAGAGGCTTCCATGAATATTTAATTGGTTTTACTTATGTATATAGTTATAAAACCCGTATTTATTGCTTCCGTCCATGAGAGAGTTGGTTCCTTTATGATTTAATTTGGTTCTTACTCTGGAGCCCTAGAACTTCACGGGACTCAAGGGTTGGAGATGGATGTGAAGGATGACCACCTTGTCTGCACATCAGGGGATTTGATCTCACTTAAGATTTTTTTTGGAAAAAAAGACACCTAAAATAACAGAAAAATCTGGAGGACAGTGCTGTAGAGTAGCATACCTGTGCAGATAGCAAAAGTAAAAAAAAAAAAAGGTATTTTTGTAAGAGTTAGTTACCCCCCGACCTCTCATCTTCCCTAATTTTATGTGTTTCTCTAAAATATATGAATGCTTAGTGGATACATATTCTGTATTGTGGCTCATATAGTTGAGACATTTTATCGTTTTCATTCTCCTTTATTGTAGGTTTTTTTTTTATTCTCACACTCTGGGATGAGTTGACAGTTATGCCATTGGAAGAAAGTACTAAACTTTCTGTTTGTTTGCCCACCCTCAGAAATGTCTTGTTCATACAGAGTTCACTAGGGAATCCATTGTGAATAAGAAATGGGACAAAACACAATTTTCCTGAGGACATTTAATCAAGATCCATTTTTAGTTTTCTTAATATTTACATGCTTTCCGTGGGGAATAAGCAGGCATTTGCCTCCCTCAGCTGTTGAGGATCATGTGGGAACCTTGAAGATTAAAGAGCGTTTTTTCTTTTAAAGACAGCTAATCTTTATTAAATTGGAAAAAACAATCTGCAGCTATTTGATCTCCCCAATCTGTGTGTCCCTGCGTCGGAGCCGACGCTGCGCGCGCTCGCGGGGTGGCTGCGTTCCCGCGGTGTGGCTGTGTCCCCGCCCCCCGCGCCTTGGAAGAGCATCTGTAACCTAGAGAAGGGGTCCCCACAGGGCGCATGCGTTCAGGCAAGTCAATTAGACTTGGCAAGAGTGCCGTGACGGTTACTTGAACCTTATATTGATATAAAAATTGAAGAAGCTACTTAAGAAAAGTCAAAATATATAGTTGTTGGGTTATTTTCCCACATTACCCAGATGTACAAAATACATAAACAGTTTTGATGAAGACCTTGTAAAGAATACATAATGAGCCCTTGATTGAATCAAAATCATTTTAAACAGAAACGTGTTTTTCAAAGGATGAGCTTGAGGTTCAATTGTAATTCTATTTAAGCCTGGAGACTTGGTGTTAAAAAATGGGTTATGACCTGTTTTTTTTTTTTTTTTTCATTCCCCAAAACATTTCCCTTCCTGCTGCAAGCTCATCTTGGTAGAAGCACAGTATGTTTAAAAATCCATTATATTTTTTATTGGCTGGGACACTAATGGAGGGCCGCTGGACAGCTGTTTCACAGGCTGAATACTTTAATTAGGCTGGTTACTGACCAGTTGTGGGAATATTGATTGTGTCATTTATCAAAGAGCTGGGAAAGCAGAAAAAAAAATATTTTTTGTCCTTGTTGTTAAGTCAAAGCATGACAGCAGTATGGTGATTATCAGAGGGAAGGAGGGTGAGGGAGGTAAAGAGCGTAATGGGGGGATAAATGGTGATGGAAGGAAACTTGACTTGGGGTGCTGAACACCCAATATATACAGATTATACATTATAGAATTGTACACCTGAAACCAAATAGTTTTGTTAACCAATAAATTCAATTAAAAAATAGCATGAAGCTATGCAAGGTAAGTCCTACCCTGCTGCCTGCCAGGGCTCCAACGTTAACTTAAAAGAAGTTTGCTGAGTACCAGCTTTGGTTTGCCTAGCAAGGGGCATGGAAACACTGGAAAAAGTGTAATAAGGCTTGACAAACGGCTGAAGGATCTTCCGCAGCTGAAAACACAATCATTATTAAGGATACATAAATTGAATGTTTTAACTATTTTGTTTAATTAGCAGGATATTGAGTTTTTGAAACTGAAAAGGAAAGTAGAAATCACATGCATGGTTTGGGCCAAATGTCTTTCTCAGAGGAAAGGAGCTCGGGGACTCGGCTCTTCGTTTCTGTTTGTGGCACGTTCTTCTCAGACGGGGTCAAGGGCACCCCCATGAGATGGCTTCCGAGGGACTCCCTTGAAATCTGTTAGGAAGACACACAGTGTGAGCACGAAGGAGACCCAGCCCTCCGTGACGCGTTCCCCTTGAGCAAATTGCTCTCTGTCATCCGCCCCTCCTGTGGCCTCGCCCACACCTGTGGAATGGGGCTCAGGGGATGTTATTCTGGATGAGCAGTTTTAAGGCAACTTTCAGTTTGTTTACAGAAATTCGAAATGGGAGGGGGATACAAGGGGAAAACAAAGACTAATGTCCCAGGAGGACCACAGCCTGGCATTGGTACAGCATTTTGTTTTAAGCTCCTGGCCAAGAGACCCAGTGTCGGCAGTGGGACACACTCATGACCTTTCAGTGGCAAATGTGTGTGGGTTCTGACTTGTCCCGCAGCATGTGCACTTAGTCGACAGGGAGAGAGGGAGAACCAGCTGGTTGGCAGAGAAACGTCCTTGGCATGAACTATATTCTTGTGTTGACACTGCCGCAAGCTGTACTCCCAGATGGAAGAAAAATTGAAAGAAGCCAGTTGTAAGTGGGGTGGGGGTAGGGGGTGGTGGTGGGGAGAATAATAAAGTTAATCCTCTTTTGTGTTGGCTATCAGCACTCCTAATCCTTAGCATCACATTGTCAGTATTTTTTATTTCATATCCAAAGATGTTTTAACTCATAGGTCCATTTCGATTGTACCCAACTGAGAATTGATATCCAATAGATTCTTGAAAGATTATTAATAAATTGATCGTTCTCTTGCTTTACTTTCATTGATCGAGTTGGAACATGGTTAAAAAGCAACTGTAATTTTTATTTTCATCCCTTAGGAGGCTGCAGAGTGTGGGGCATTTTCTAAGCCATGCTTTGAGAACTGTCAGAGCGCTGTGACCGCCCACAGGAGAACCGATGACGGCACACTGCCTCCGTGTGGCACTTACAGTCCGCAAGACCATCGCAGAGGTGAGGGTCTGTCCATTCTCATCCACTCACGTGGTACAAGCAAGCACCAGTGTGTCTGTATTTAAAAAAAAAAAAAAAAAGAAAGAAAGAAAGAAACAAAGGGGAGTTCATTAAAATAAGTGCAGACTCCATCACTCCGAGCCGTGAACAGAGAGGTGGGTGGGAGAACTGACTCGGAAGTGAGAAGCAGATTCCTGGCACTGGCTCCGGCTTCAGTGACAGTTTCTGTGCTTGATGCCCCAAACACGGAGGGTTATGTGTAAAACAAACCATGCCTGGAGAAGCGAAATGGCAACTGTTATTTTTTTACAGTCTTTTAATATTGGAAGTTCAGAAGTATAAATCACAAAACTTAAAAAAATGTGCGGACTGCTATTAAATCATTCAGCGGGCCTCACATGACTCACACTTATGCCAGGTTCCGGGACGAGTGCGCTGAGTCCCGGAGCCGAGACCCCCCTCTGACAGCGGGACGCCCCTGTCACGGCGTCACGCGGCTGTCCTCCCCTCACCGTCTGCCATGGGCCACGTTTCCAGCTGTGCCCTAGATGGAAAACACTGGGCGTTCCTTCTTTGTGTTTCAAAAATTAGACTTCAGGTCACCAAGAAAAGTCTTCGATTTCCCTGAATCCCCTTTCTGTAATAACGTTCATTTTTGTATTGTAAAAGCAATACATATTCATTACAAAAAAAAAATAGAGAAAAACAATAAAATAGAAATTCAATGTTAGACATATTTCTGTCAAAGATATTAATCAGTAACATTTTATGTATATATTTCAGGTCTTTCCTTCATGCAGTATGTGTATATGAAGCGAAATGGAAGTGAATATACTATATATAATGTTTAAGAAATTGTTTTGTAATTAACAACACATTATGCACACCTCACTATGTCCTTGAATATTCTGCAGTATCACATTCAGTAGTCGCCTAGTGATGTGTTGAATGGAGTTGTGTATGTAATCAGTGCCTTATTTACACTTGTGACGTTACCAGAAGTTAAATATGTGGGAACAGTTTCTCAGCTCTGAGATCAGCACCGAGGTTTCTGTAGGTTACATTGTTCCATTGGCGCGGAATGCCGTTCCTCCCTCTGAATTCCTCCGTGTCAGGGTGAGCAGTAGCAACAGCTGTGAGCACTTACTGTTTACTGGCTATTAGATACTGTGCTAAGCAATTTACATGCACCCTCGAAGTGGGTAATATTGTTATCCTCGTTTTACAGACGAAGAAATAGAAAGGGAGAATAAATAATGAACCCAAGGCCACACACTTGATCCCCACAGAGGCGGGATTCACTCCCATCTGTCCGACTCAGGCTCATCCCTATGCCGCGGCTCGGGCCCTGTCTCACTTGGTCCCTGGGAACTGTTGAAATCCTTTTACCGGATACTAAAAATGCCCATTAGAAGCAGACTTCACTTTTTATCAGATGAAGAAATGCTCAGTATGTATCTTCTTAATTATTTTTTTAAACCCTACATTTATTCAGAGTAGTTGGGGAAATGGTGTTTTCCGAGAGAAAGGCTCTACATTTAGCTCATGTCAATCTAATGTTTTACCATTAGCTCAAATGAAGACACCAAATATCAACTTACTTTATTTTTAGATAGAAGGGAAGGGGGGAGAAAGAGAGGGAGAGAAACATCAATGTGTGGTTGCCTCTTGCATACCCCCTACTGGGGACCTGGCCCACAACCCAGGCATGTGCTCTGACTGGAAATCAAACCAGTGACCCTTTGGTTTTCAGGCTGGCACTCAATCCACTGAGCCACACCAGCCAGGGCCAGTATGCCTCTTCTTATCTTCTTAAAAATTAAAATTTTTCTTGACAAAGCAAGCTCTCCTCCTGAGACTTTAAGTCCCAGCAGCAGGAGAATCTGGGGAAGGAATAGCTAGTTTTCCATAGAGTAAAACAGCCTTCTCTCTACCATGACCACATTAAAATATCCAGCCTTACTACAACTGGTTGTCATTTAATTCTCAAGCAACATGTTCAGCGACAATCCAAGTTCAGGATTTTATTCCTAATTATACTAGTAACATCCACAGGAACATTGGGCGTGTTACTCCTATCGTGTTTCATTTTCACTACCTATAAAATATTGATGCTGAAGTGATAATTACACAGTGTATTTCTAGAGGACATTGAAATACTCAAGGAAATCGATAATATCTAGGAAGGATAACAAAGGCTAAAATAATGAAACTATGGAACTACATCAAGTGTAAGACTACAACCAGAAAAATTTTTAAATAATAAAGTATACTCAAAACAATGTATTAATATTTTTAAATAATAAAGTATACTAAAAATAAGGTAGTGATATTTTGGAATGTCAATAGAATGTGCAGAGTTTGTATTTCCACTGAATAACTGGAGTTCTTTAGGTGTAAGCGGCCACAGACACCCCCTGGGCGGTTCTGCCTCTTGCTCCCGACACACAGGCCCAGGTGGAGCAGCATTCCCACCCATGAAGAACCCACGCAGACCAGCTGCCTACAAGGTTCCTTCTACACTCCCTGCCCTGACCTAGAGATTTTGAAAACAGATGTTTTCTAAAGTAAACATAAAAAATCCAGTTCTTTCAAGAAGTGACTCACTAAATGTCATTTCTCAAAAATCAGAAAGCATCTGTTTTGCTATTTTCTTATGTATCTGTGATACACTCTGTTATAAGAATGAGGCCTATAAAGGCATAGACTCATTAAACTTTAATTGGAAGAGGCCAGTAGATAAAATTCTCTTACTTTTTATATAAGCTTATTGACTTAAAGACAAAAAACATAGAGCAGAATTTATAAACATGCTGCTCTAGAAGAATATCATGATCATCACCTCTGTGTAATATTAATAACATTTGAAATTGCGAGAATCACTGAGAGTTCCTAAGTTTCCGATGCTTGGGAGGTAGCGGTAGGTCACAAAGACTCATAAAACCTGAGTGACTGTTGATTCACCAAAACCAACGTTTTAAAGGAGCTCTTTTAGACAAAGAAGATTGATTTGACAAAATGTAATGTCTAGTGAGAAGAGGAACTGTTGCAGCCAAAACATTAACTTTTTTTCTTCCTTTTTTTCCTTTCCTTTGTGTATTTAAAAACCCAATGTTGATATGCTGTGTTCCATCTATTTTCGTAATAATAGTGCATACCACCCACAGTTCCACGGTTATTTTTTATACATACATATTCCTGTCAAGCTGTTACACAGAAAAGGCATTTTTAGAACTAACATTTGTAAAAATTGTAACACCATAAAATTCACATTTGTGTTGGGGAATTGCTAGCGATGCCCGCAGCGGAAAAAGTATGGTGTGCCAAGATGGTAATAAGGATGGAGGTGGTGTCCCAGGGGGTTAGTGTAAAATCCTATTAGGCATTTGAATGGTAATGAAGTCCACCAACACCGTATTTTCGGAAGAACCCGGCTGGCAGATCTCACCGCAGGCCGAGCAATAGCCTAAGCACAGTTTGCCTCCGGTTTGTTTTGACCTCTCCTTTCGTGGCTCTCCTCACCCCTCTCGTGCCCTGCTCCCACGTCCCCTCCTTTCAGCTCACTTTCACCCCAGCCCCTGCCTCAGTCCCTCATTGCCCAAGTCTGCCCAAGGTCACCCGCTGCGGTCTCCTTTAAGCCTTTCATCCCCACCCCAAATCAAACGTTTGATTCTAAGTGCTGCCCCACTGAATCCATGTTCCCTGGGGTCCTTGGAGGAAACGCATATGAGGGTAATTATCCCTAATGTGTCTTTTCCTGGAACCAGCCTATATCCACCCCTCCATAGCATGTGCCTCTGCAGTGGGGACCAGAAGTTGAATTGCACTTTTCAGTTTGACTGATGTTGATGGGATACCTCCACTGTGCAGAACACACTGTCAGGGATGCCAAGGTGAATACACTGCTGTTAGTGTCACGAGTGGTCTAAAGCAGGGTCAGCAAACGTTGCCTGAGGAGGGCCAGCCAGTAGGCTTTTAGGCGTTGGGGGCCATAGAGTCTCCGTTGTCACTCCTTAACTCTGCTAGCCATAGGCAGGACATCACTGAACAGGCGTGACTGCATTTAATGTAACTTTAGGTACGACACATGGCAGGCGGGTTTTCAGCCAGAACGACAGCTTGCTGAGCCATCGCCTAAAGTCACCACCACCCTTTACCCAGTTTTTTTCTGATCTCGGCCCGGAAGGATGGATTTTGTATAACAAGGAACAGTAAAAGATGTTGAAAGAAATAAAGGTCATTCGGTCATCAGTGGAGCAGTGAATACAGGGGGCTTTACCGGCAGTCACAGGCGCACACGTACAGGGATGGGGCAGAAGTAGGCTTACAGTCATGAGAGTGTGGAGCACAGAGTTTATTCTTGTTTTATTACGTATTATTTCATTGTTTTCTATAAGAATGACTGTAAATCTACTTTGCCCACAACTGTAGAATGACTGTCAAGACTCACACTCAATAAAATCAAGAAATATTGATTATAAGAAAGATAAGAATTCCAGATTTTCACACTGACATATAGGGCTTAACAAAGATATTTGGACCAAGAGAAAAAATATATATATTTCTTACAACCTCTGATTATGTTGTTTAAAAATGTACCAAAGACAAAGAATCAACGAAAAAGATATTTACCTTCTGTTCCTATCACGGCCTTAAAAACAAATAGGTTATTCATGTAAGTGAACTAAAAATTAAGAATAATGATTATAATAAAGCTTGAAGTGGCCAGAGAAGATGCCGAAGAAGAGATGGGAGAGGAGAAAGAAATAAATATAAATAGACGATAAACCAATAGCTTACTCATTGCAAAAGCAGCATGTGATAAATGTTACACAGAAATTATTTTCCCAAATATTAATGGATAAACCCAAATGTCAGCAGATTAAGACAGTGAGAGTCTATTTCTTTTTTTTAACTTTTTATTTTTTAAAATCGTAGTTTACCTTTAATATTATTCTGCATTAGTTTCAGGAGTACAGCATCATGGTTAAGTAATTCTGTACTTTAAAAGTATTTCCCCCAATATTTCCAGTGCCCACCTGGTGCCACGCAGTTATCACAGTATCATTGACTGTGTTCCCTATCACTGTCCTTTACATCCCTGTGACTGCTTTGTAAACTACCAATCTGTGCTCTCAATCCCTTCACCTTTCTCACGCAGCCTCCCCACCCCCCTCTCCTCTGGCAACCACTAGTCTTTTCTCTACATCAATGAGGCTGTATCTGTTTTCTTTACTCAAATCACAGCCCTGTTGGGTTTAGCAGCAGGAGGCAGGGGGATGTGCTCTATGCTGAGACTAAGGCACTCAGGCTCCTTCTGCTGGTAGCTGGGCCATCTTCTAGGGCCTCCTCTACCTGTGCTCATAGCAGATAGATGGGAAGAGAGAGAAGGTAGAGAAGGTGCACCCTTTCCTATCCATTGAGTGATATTCACGATAGTAACTCACATTCCGTTCGTAAGATCCAGTCTAATTACAAGGAGGGCAGGGATATGGGGTCCCGGATCTAGGCGTGTTCCAGGAAGGAAGGAGGAGCACAGACATAGTGAGCACCAGTACTCTCTGCCACTGTTCCAGAAGTATTGACAGGTCTGGGGGCAGTGGTGAAAGTTTCATAGAGAAGGTGGTACATGAGGTGGACATTGGGAGAAGGGTGAGGCTTCAATTGGCAGCATGAATTTTGCAATTATATAAGCAAAAACATGAAGCAGGAAAGCCCAGGCTTATAGCTGGGGAGCAGTGAGGACTCTTAGGTGTGTAGTGGAGATGACAGTGGCAGCCAGGGACACAGACCTTATTCTGTAGGCAGTTGTGTAACTGAAATGTTTCTGAGCACACAAGTTACATGGTCGCAAGTATCATTACCCCCAGCATGGAAAATGGACTGAGAATTTGAGGGTAGAAAAATCAGAGCCAGCAGAGAAGATGCAGTCCCAGTATGTCACCAGTCCCCAGTTTCCATTGTAGTCCTTCTGCTCTGTTTCTCTCAGCAAGTCCCTGGCTGCCTGATGGCTGTCACATTACCAAATAACTGACTACTGGGGGAGAAGGGCAGTGCAGGGGGACAATGCTGGCCACCTTTGGTCATTATGCTTCTGTGAGCTGGTCATCTTAGTTATCAGATTCCTGCTCAAAGCCTCATTCCCAAGGCGACGTCAACACTGCTGGAGAACCACCTCTATTTTATACTGTTTTCTGGGGCAGAGCTCGGAGCAAGTTCTTGCCAGGTGTGTGTGTGTGTGTGTGTGTGTGTGAGAGAGAGAGAGAGAGATAGAGAGAGAGACTATGAGGGGTTGGCTCATTCATTTATGGAGGCAGGCAAATCCTAAGATCTTTGAGGTGAGGTGGCAAGCTGGAGATGTAGAAGAGCCCATGATGCAGTTTCAGTCTAAAGAGCAGAAGTCTCAAGACCCAGAAAGAGCCGATGTTTCAGTTTGAGGACAAGGGCAGGAAAAAGCCGATGTCCCAGTTTGAAGGAGGTCAGGGAAGAATTCTCTTCTACTCAAAAAAGTGTTAACATTTTTTATTCTGTTCAGGCCTTCAACTGATTGGATGAGGCCCACCCACATTAGGGAGGGCAATCTCCTTTACTCTGTCTACTGATTTAAATGTCCATCTCATCCAAAAAAATAGTCTCCCAGAGACACCCAGAATAATGTGTGGCAAAGTATCTATGTGCCCCATAGCCCAGGCAAGCTGACACATAAAGTTTACCATCAAACCTGACATGGGCAAGTTCAAGTTCTGTTACCAGCAGCACTTTTCAAGGGCAAGACTTTTCTTATTCCAGAAATCAAGAACAAATAGAGTTCATTTTCTCTGACTGCAACAGCTATAAGGTAGAGTTCATGATGTATAGAATAATAAATCCTTGATTTGCTTATTAGCACTTCGCATTTATAAATCACTGCTTGAATGTGCTCCATCTTATATAATCTTCATACTCTTCCAATAAAGGTATTCTTATCCCTACTTTATAGACCTAAAATCCAAGACTCACAGAAGTTGGACCAATTGCCCAAGTTAAAACAGCATTAGGAGCCATGATTGAAAGCATACAGTCTTCCCCATGAACTATACTCTTACCTGGGATGCTCACTAATGCTTTTTATACATTATTTAATATTGTCATTTAAGATAAGCATTAAATGACATAAGGTACAGGATACTTAGCACACTGATACACAAAAATGATCTCCACAATAATATCCAGGATACCTGTCTAATTTTTTTTTAGGATAGTTTAAAAAAGTACGCATTTTTGGTGAGTGGAATACCAAAATTCAGACCCGACTCTTGCTCCCACGGCCTCCAACCCAGGGGTTTTGATTATGAAACACACTCATAAAGAACATTTTTCCCTCTACTGTGTCTAAATGGTTAGTAGATATACTGCATCTCATGATTTTTTAAGTAGTTTTTGTATTAAGGCAAATGCTTAAATCACCATATAATCCAGAGCATTCATTATAGAGTCTTATTTACGAAACTGTTGTCATGAAAGAAATGGCTTGTTAATCCTCCACAAACCACAAGTAATGAATGTGTGCCAGCCTTTCCCAAGTTGGAAAAGGCAGCGAAGATGCATGGACTTGCCACGAGTTGCCAGCAGGTCACCAGCGTAAAAACGTATTAGCGGACTTAGATTTCCTGGTACAGGCTGCATTAGCTCTCCTACAAATCCTTCCGTTCCATGTGAGGACTTATTTATCTCAAGGTTGGTTCATGTGTTGGAGAAAATTGTGTCTGAGAGTCGGACGGAAGCGCAGGCAGGCACTGAACAGTTCTGCCTCCAGCTTACCATGGCCCATTTGTTCTTTGTTCACAGAGCCATTGCCCCCCAGTGACGGATGGGCCGAGGGCGGAGCACCGCCTTCTCCGCCACCGCATCCCGCCCTGGAACTGGGCCTTGAGGATTACAGCCACAGGTATCGATAAAATGATAGACCGTAAATGTTCCTTGTTATGGGTTTTCTGGGAAAACCCAGCAACCTTATTTTAACTCTATTTCTTTCTAGAATGGCAATCTCATAGGGTCTATAATTCCTTCCGAGTGAAAACTTCTCATACCTGAAAGCTTTGATTGTATTTTGCTTCCTGGAATTTGTTAAGATGCATCATATTATAAAATATTTAAGAAAATTGTTGAAATTTCTTTTGTCCATTTAACAACTAGAACAGTGGACCTCAAAGAAAAATATGGGAAGGTATAAAACAAAACTGAGAAGATATCATTCTTGGGGTTTTTTTTTTCTTTCTTTGTAATTGGCAAACCCTAAAGGTATTTTAAAAATAGGTGTTCCAAGAAAATTAATGGAATCTAAAAATTAAAGCAATACCATATATAATCTAAAATATTGAAAAGTGCCCAATGTTATGTGCATTCAGTAATAGAAACCAAAAAAATCAATGTTGTTTAGACTCATGCAAGCATGAGAGAAAGAGATTTACTAAGCATACACACCGTTTGACTAGTGGAATTCATAGATTTTATTCTTCTGATGAGTTTTAAAAATCATTAAACTGCCCCTTTGCTATTTTCTGTATTTATTATGGCTGTTTAAAAACTGTGTGTTTTATTTCATTCTATGTCCCATGATAATCCTGTGAAATTTTTTTTTTTCATTTTTCTTGCAGCCATGCTAGTGCCATTCCTGTTACACCTTTTATTGCAATCTGCTAGAAATAAAGCAACACAAGGAGTATAGCTAATTTTATTAGCTGGAACTTAGCTAATCTCTGATCCCGACATGTTTGAAGTCAGCTGTCTTACTCAAAGACAGTGTCACAAACTAGATTAATAGTCGCAGCAGTGTTCCAGATCAGTCAGTGTCTCCAGGGGTTTCTTGAAAGAATATCTGGACATATTTAATTTTGTTCATTCATTTCCATTTCCCGCCTCAATCCTGAATCAAGCATGGCAGACTGGTGGTATTAAAAATTCCATTTAAAAAATAATTGTATACATTCTACTTCAGTGTTTATCATGTGTATACATACAAAACTTCTGGGATAGAGCGAAGAAGGACCAGTTTTAAGCCACATCCTCAAGGAGATGGAAGGCTAGTGGGCAAAAGGGACAAGGGAGCACAAGGAACAAAGTGGCATTTACCAGAAGGTGCACGTAAAATGCTCTGAACATTTGAGGCAGAGGAGAACACTTCCACATAGAGCAGAAGAGAAAACGTTATGGAAAAATGTGACGTTTGAGCTGAATCTTAACATGTGAGCAGGAGGTGGACATGAGATGAGCCCAGGGAGAAAGGGAATTTCAGAGAGAAGGAAGGGTGACAGGAAGAGCCTGGCGGTGGAAAAGGTAATTGATCTGCACAGCGTGTATCGCGGCTGATTGGCCAGAGACCAAGCCCAGGTGCAAGGATAAGGGGCATAGATTTCATTCATTAGGGTAGTAAAATCTTACTGCAGGGTTTCAGCCATCGGGCAGTAGCATGATATGACCCCGGTCTTAGCTGTGTGCAACATGGATTAGGGAAACGGAGGAGGGCTACTGTCTACTAAAAGTGCAGGCCCTTTGGGTACCTTCCGAGGCAATCACAGTGAAAGGTACTGAGGACTTGCGCCGGGGAGGATGGGGGAAGCCTTCAGATTGTCACCAGAGAAAGACTGGGTCTGCCCTGGCATGGTCTGGAAATGGGTTCTTGTTGTGACGTGAGAAAGGAATTCCAGGCACAGTTGCGAAAGAGGAATTTAAGCAATCGTGGAATCAAGGAATTTCGAAGGCGCTGCGATATTTATTACAGCGCCTTTGAACGGCTGCTGCAAGCCCTGACTGGTGTGGCTCAGTGGCCTGGGCATCATCCCGCAAACCAAAAGGCCTAGTTGGATTCCCAGCCAGGGCACGCGCCTGGGTGGTGGGGCCAGGTCTCCCGTGTGGGGCGTACTCTAGAGGCAACTGATCGATGTTTCTCTCGCATCAAGGTTTTCTTCTCTCTCCCTCCCTTCCCCTCTCTCTAAAAATAAATAAATAAACATCT
Source organism: Micronycteris hirsuta (assembly GCA_004026765.1). Lineage (NCBI taxonomy): Eukaryota > Metazoa > Chordata > Mammalia > Chiroptera > Phyllostomidae > Micronycteris > Micronycteris hirsuta. The sequence continues at coordinate 24,641 of PVJI01000441.1, forward strand.
AAAAAAAGAAAGAAAGAAAAGGCTGCTGTGCTCGATGAGGCATTTCCCTCAGCTAGTGGATCGCATTCACTGCCCCCAGATACTCCGCACCTCACCCACCGGGCTCGGGAGGAGGGCCTGGGCGCAGAGCCGCCACGCTACCACCCAGCGCCTGAGGCCCAGCAGTCCAGCTTAGTCTCCGTTCCGGCCTGGCAGGCCAGCGGCGGGCACTGCCCTTTGGCTTGTGCAGCTGCCGGAGAGACGTGGACCTTTGCTAAGTTTCTCTATATTTCCTTGGGTTCGGTAAGAGTTAAGCTTTCTTTCAAACTATCCAGTCTCTCCCTGGACCTGCTGGACTTTGTGCCTTTATCCAATCCAGTCTGTTCCCCAGGTTTGTCTCCTTCCCTTCACGGTCGCCGTTTTGGCTCCTACTCCGCATGCCTCGGGTGAAAGGACTTCCCCCTTCACCTGCCCGTGGTTCCCCTTTAATCCAGGGTAGGCTGTCTGTGCTCCTCGGGGGATTGGAAAGCCACTCTCTCCTGCCCACTCAGAGGTTAATCCGTTTGGCAGAGCGATGGCAGCTATTCCCTGGAGAGACTGGGAAACCCTACTTTCCCAACTTCATCAGGCTCAGCCAGTTTTCTCTCTTCTCTTTCGTTAATACCTAACTAGTCGCCTATGCTAACAAGATGCAAAACCTTCAGGAGAGAGTGTTAGAGTTCAGAGATGTCACAGAGGGAGAATTATTGAGAATTAGCAACTGCCGTTTTGGATGCTTCAGTGTCTCCGCAGACCTTTTTCCCCGGCCTTGTGGTAGAGCTCTTCCCTCCGCAATCTTGAAAAACAGCTTCTGTCGGCCCTGACTGCTGTAAATGTTCATTGCATGAGTTGAAACAGTAACTTTTGTTTTTTGTGGTTTTTTGCCCCCTCTTGCTCCCTAACCCCTGCGTTTAGGTTTCTATTCTCACCACCTTACCAGGATTGCTCTCTTAACGGTCAACGGTAATCTCCTTTCAATCAAAATGATGTTATTGTCTCAGGCTTTATTCTTTTTTTAGTTTTCCATAGTATTAGATCATTAAGTCATTCGTTTGCTCCCTCATCCTCTCAAAAGTATTCACGGAGCTCTAAGCTAGGCCCTGCAGATCTCCAGCAGATTGGAGAACATCCCTGCCCATGAGGAATGCAGCCTCCTCTTGAGCAGACACACACACCGATCATCAGGAAGCAGCCTACTTGCTGAGCATGAGATACAAAATGCTGTCAGAAGCCAGAGGGATGGGTCACAAACTCTGCCTGCAGGTATCAAGGAAGGTTTTACAGGAGAAGTAGTGTTGAAATGGTTCCTTGGAGAAAAGAAAGGGCTTACTGGGCAGAGAAGTGGTGGGAAGGGCGATGTAGGTTTGGAAACCAGGTGATGGGAGAGGGAAGTGCAGGCTGTGTGCAGTGTGGCTGAAGCATCTGGTATCTGGGGGAAGAATCAGTGGGAAGGGCACTGTCTATCATGCCCCGTGAACACCATGCTTCTCTGGAGAGCAGGGGAGAAGCGTTGAAGGGTTTCAAGCCTGGATGACAATATCAAGTCAAGTGAGTTGGATTGTCGGGGATGAGTGGACGGAAGCCATAGACAAGCGTACTGGTCTGGGGACTGGCAAAAGAAGAGAAGGGCTTGAATGAAGGGGAGAGCAGGATGGTTGAAGAGGAAGAAACAGAGACAAAGACACTTGTGAGTTGGAAGGAGCAAATCTAAAGCTTTGAAACTCTCTCCCTCCTGGGATCTCGTGACCTGCACCATCCTGCAAGCTGCCACGTTGCCTAGGTGACCAGCAGCAGTGGGGTTTGGATGTGTGAAACTTGGGGTGGAGGAGAGATTGGAAGGGATCCAGGATGGCTGAGCAAACAAGACTGGGAGGCTGTCCTGTCTGTCAAAATAAATAAATAAATAAAAGTTAAAAGCCCTCTAAAAGGGAAAGCGATGCTTTAGGGATAGAGCCAGCCTTCTGAAGCAGAAAACTGCTGTTGCATGAGGAGGGAAAAACAAATTTGATCCAACTTGATGTCTGCACTTTGAACCAAAATGAAATCAGGAATTTACTGAACTCATTTGTACTATTATGTCAGTGATTATTAGACAAAAGTCTAGAGTATGTGTGTCTAAGTAAAAAGTGAGTAAGTGTAAAGGAAAGGTGTTTTCCTACTGTGATGTCTCAGGGACAGTTTCAGGCAAATTAACAGCAGACAGAATGTTATTGAGTTTTATTTACAGTTTATTTAATTTATTTTTATTTTTTATCCTCACTGGAGGACAGGCTTATTGATTTTAGAGAGGAAGGGAGGGAGAGAAATAGGAAGAGAAACATCAATGCGAGAGAAACATTGATCAATTGCCTCTCATACGCCCTCCAACGGGGGACCGAACCTGCAAAGCAGGCATGGATGGAACCCTGACTGGGAATCAAACCCGTGACCTTTCAGGTCACGCTTCAACCAAGTGAACCACACCAGCAAAGGCATAGTTTTATTCACAGTTTTATTTAGACGATATTTGGTTATTCTCTACTTGTTCATGTTCCCCTCTATCTTGCTTCTCTCTCACTTCTCTCTGTTCTGTCCCTCCCACACACAGTACACGCACATGACCTGCATCCCCTCTCACAAATAGCGGCCCGTTGTTGAAGCCTATTCACGGACACCTGAGGGTTCTGACAACTTTTTGGCATGCCCCTCCAGATCTTCCTCCCCTGTTTTTATTTCAGACAGTCCTCCTTGAACATTTGTGGCTGGTCTTACACGTCTTTCACATTCCTGCTTTGTCCCCACATTCAGGACACTGGCATGTGTTTCATGCTACTCTTATTTATTCATTATGCAGCACAATTTGACACTGAGTATCGCTTCTGTTTGATAGATGCCCTGGTTGTTCATGCTGAAAACACAGCCTTTATCTAAGACATGCCTTTGGCCCGCGGTCAGCACCCAGCCTCCCACAGCACCCGCTGCAGCCACTCAGCCACGAGCACGTGCTAGCCCCTCAAAACTAAAACATGTCACATTGCACATTTAATCGTTGTGTCGCTCTCCCACTCGGAGAACTTTTCATATGGAACCTAACATTGAAAAGTGTTTTGTTCATCTAACTTACATGTCTGAAATCTTTTCTCATTAGCTAATTCGGCACTACACTCCGTGTTTAAGTGCACTGCATGCTCACACGGGCTTCAACCCCACAGTGCCTCACGCTGCACCTTCTTCCCTCCTTAAATATCTGCCCGTCTGCTGTCAGCGCTACTTTGCCTCGTGCCCATTGGTGCCATTGCAAGAGGGAAACTTCTACTGAAGGTTCTCAAAGTACACACTTGCTGACATTCAAAGCAATGGGAGCAAGTGTATATATCACTGCGGATTAACTTAAGGTACATATGCATATATAGGTATACATATACATGAATACTTACTACGTGTCTATGTACAAAGCAGCTTTTTAGTTCTTTGACCATCCTTGATTCTCAATGTTTCTACAAATGGAAATTCACTTTATTAGGCAGATACATCCTCACTTGATGTTATTGCATCAAGTTCATGGCCACCTTTTTTTTTTCCCCTGATAGGGACAGAGATAATTGTCTCCCAAGAGTAATTTGAAAATTTGAGTTCTTGTTCTTAATTTGTCAATTAATGCCTAGTTTAGTAAAGTAATCTAAGACAATGAAGTGGGTGAACTAGTGTGTTAGATTTGGGTAGATTCCCATAGTTCACCTTGAGCAGAAGACTTTACATGCGGTGTGACCTCAGTTTGAATGAGGCCTGTCCCTGTTGGCTTTACACCTTCTCCCTCAAGGCTTTCACTTTGACCTCCGGCATCAGTTTTGATTCGCTCTTTGGTTCTCCTTTATTTCATGATACACACCGCTCTACTGGAACAAAAGCAAACCTGAAGTGCCAGAAGCATGAGAGACTGAGCAAGTCTATACTAGTAGGAAAGTTGAGATTTCTTTGGATTCAGGATCTACAACAACCTGTGTCTCAGGTTGGCCACCATGTTAGGCAACGTTTTTGTGGCTCTGGGAAAGTTCAAGAAGCCACGGTACTGTTCCTGACTTTGCCACTGGCCAGCTATGTGACCTTGGGACATCAGCTCCCTCTTGGGGCCTCTGTGTCTTATCTACTAGACGAAGAGTTAGACGAGGTGACCTTTAACGCCTTCTGGCTCTTAGAGTCTCTGACGCTATGAGTCTTCCTGACACTAAAACCGCATCATCATCGCACGAGATCAAAGGATGAAAAACTAAGTGCATATGAAGGGCAGATAACATAGTTAAAGGCAAACGATTCCAAACATCCAGGCTCATGGTGAACCTCACATTCACAATAGCGTCTCAGAACTCTTTAAAATGAGCTGAAACAATTAAAGTGTTGCTATTATGCTAGGCCAGTGGCAAGAGCGCTACTGGGTCAAGGACTTTTGTTCACAGTTGACACATTTTGCCCTAATAGACGCATCTAACATATTTTATATGTAAGTGGCTTTATCTATTGAGAATGTAGAAAGACATCAAAAAAGAAGCCAAAAAAAAAAAAAAAACTTCAAATTCTAAAGACTAGATTTAAACTTCTTGAGAAATGTTCATAAAAACATGTATAATCTCTTCACTGGAGAGTGCCTCGGGCCTGCACTTGAAGACCACTCGAACCTGCGGAAATAAAGAAAAGGATTAATAGCTCACTTATTGAGCTCATATTGCGTGTGAGGCACTAAAGTCAGCATTAACACATTTAATTTATTAATCCTTGCAACAACTTTATAAAGTAAATGCATTACCACCCATTTTGTGCACTAGTAAACTGAGGCCGTGGACACCGGCATCTCGCTGCCCAGCGCAGGGCTCTCACCAGCACACCACCTTCCCCTTCTGACGAGGGGGAGAGAAGGGCTCTTAGGCACAGACCTACCCAGAGCTGAAAAAACAGAGAAGGCAAAGAATCTATAAAAAGCCAAGCCCTGGCTGGTGTGGCCCAGTGGATTGAGCACTGGCCTGCGAACCAAAGGGTTGGCAGTTTGATTCCCAGTCAGGGCACATCTCTGGGTTGTGGGCCAGGTCCCCAGTATGGGGCGCATGAGAGACAACCACACATTGATGTTTCTCTCCCTCTCTTTCTCCCCTCCCACCACTCTAAAAATAAATAAATAAAATCTTAAAAAAAAAAAAAAAGCCTAGACATCCCAAAAAGCAGAAACTTGCAGTCATTTGGGAAGCTAAAGCCGATCTATTTATTTATCTGCTTATTTGTTTCCTAGAAGCTTCTATGGAGCTTACCCTGTGCCAGACACTATTCTCTTTACAAATCTTAACTCACTGTATCTCTTAACAAGCCAAAAGACAGGCAGTGTAATTATACCCATTCTGTATATAAGGAATTGAAGCACAGAGACATCTGGTAACATGCCCTGGTCCCACAGGTAGTAAGTGGCACAGCCAGGACTCAGGCCTGGGCAGACCTGCTGTGATGTGTGTGCTCTTGAGCCCGGCACTGTGCTGCGGGTCCCAGGCACTTTTCTCATCTACCCACTTTGTTATAGTAACGAGGTTTATTCATTCATTCATTCATTCAGCAATGCTAAGATAGCTGCACATTAATTTTAATATTGCTGCAAGGCAATATTATAGTTATAGTATGACTAATGAGTTTCAAGGAAAGATTAAACTCATTTTGGTATATTTGGTTAAGAAACCAAGATCCCCTATACATTTTAGAAAGATTCTCATTCATAAAAGTTTATTTATTGTTGTTGTGTTATTGTTTATAGTGTCAGATCCCACCTATTTGAAAAACTCAGCCTCAGTACTTTCAGACTCACCGAGAGTACTTGATTTGACTTCTCACTGTGTTTAAGGTTAGGATAAATGTACATTAAAATGAGCCACCATACTGACTTTCTAAACATATAAGGGTACCAAGGGAGAAGGTAGCCGTAATTTAATTATAAAAACATATATAAATACAATTTATTTCAGATCGAGAAATAAGGTATCATCTGTAATTCCCTTATATAATCCCCTCCATTCTCAAGTGAAATAAATACAATATTCAGCAGAAGCAGAGTTCTTTGAGATTGACCACAAGTACTAGGAAGCCTGTAACGGACATTTGATGTATCTTGTGTCTAAATTGTCAGCTGTGTTTTTCCTGTTATTTCATTTTGGTATTATTGATGAGTAGACTGTTTGCTCAGCATTAGCATTAGTTGTAGAAACTGGACCTGAAAAAAGTAGAAAACCAACCTACTACAGCCATCCGTCATTCAACAGGATGGTTTTCTCCAAAGGATACACCCTTTCACTTGTTTTTAAAGGAAGGGATGCTGAGCCCACAGGTCTCCCTTGACCTGCTGCTGGCTCTGCTGCTGTCCGGTGTCACCCTGTGAAGAGCCAGTGCCTTCCAGCCGGCCTTACACACTTACGGTTACACACTGTGCAGCAGGGTCCCAATTAGTGGAAATCAGTGAAGAGGAAAACATGGCATTAGCCAGAGAATATTTTATTTAAATTGTAGAGTGTGATAAAATACACGAAAAAGGAATTGCTGCATCTCATAAAAGAAGCCCAAGATTCAAGAATTAAAATGCATGGTTGTGAGCTGCAGAGAGTGTGATGAGGGTCTCTGTTCCAAATGAGGGCTACTTCCTTAAAAAAGAGAGAGAGAAAGAGATTTTACATTAAACCTAAATACGGTATATGGCTTTTCTCCGCAGCGTTGGGGTGGATTCAGCAGTATGTTTTCCAGATCAGCACATCAACTTCAAATCTGTGACACCCGCCAGGCAGCCCGAGTCAATGAATCTGAAAGCCTCAAAGAGCATGGACCTTGGTAAGTGAGGGTGAGGTGACAGCCAGGTCATCCAGCCCATCTGTCTTCCCAAATGTCCTGCCTTTGTTTCTTCAACTCCAACCTTACAGGGCAAGGCCTGCCGAAGCCTTGAGGAGGGGATAATGGTCATTCTATCTTCCTGTCTCCTCTCACAGACTTAATTGTAATTACCCCTTTTTAAAAGAGAGATAAATGACTTATTTGTATAAAGTGCTCCATATAGACCAGAAAAATACGATTCTTCCTTCCGGAGAATCTGAGTGCCATAAGCATTTATGTAACTCCCCAGCCCTTGTACCTGGACTGGCTTCTGCTGCTGCCTTTCCATATCTTAGGTAACCTGTTGCAGGGCCTGGGAAGATAATGTGGTTAAATGAATCCTCTTCTATAGGGCTTCCCATCTCTAAGTGCAGTGGGAAGGAAAGGCAGCAAAGGATTCATGTCTTTAAATGCCCATCTCCTAATCCTGTGACCCTGGAGGGAAGAAACATCCTGGGTTTGCCAAATTGAGGGCATTTAGGTGCCCCAGGTCTGTACGCGAACAGTTTCATTGAGGTCCTGAGCTCCACGAGGAATCTAGGTGACTGTTGGCTGCCAGGGCGGAGCCCGGCCCTGGAACGTGGGACCCTGGAAGACATTCAGACACCTAAGAACATCACTGCCCTCCCGTGGGTTCCTGGGGAGAGAAAACTGTTAGCGAAGAGTGTGGGTACAGAATAAATTCTCAGCAAATTATTCATTGCTTCCTGAATGCTCAGAGGCCAAGCTTTGTGAATGTTTTTTCTTGAGGCATATTACATATTTCATTAGTAGCAGACAGTAGAAAATAGAATAATCAAAACTGCATGTTCCGCAGAACAATCTGATAAATAGTGCTTATCTGTAACTCATTTACAGGAGTTCAGAAAAATGTTCAATCGTGATGAAACAAGAGAAATTGATTCCATTTTCTATAAATTAAACAGATCACTGGGACGCAGGCACTATAATCACCTACAGTGAAAGGCGGCAGCAGTTCCTAAGGGACGCTGTCCTCAGCACTGGTCAGCAAGGGGTCTTTTCTCTCACGTGAACCTTTGACAGACCAAAGGAATAATGTGTGACAGTGACATAGGTTATTACTAATAATTTAAGGGGCAATTTATTTTCATAGAGTGCTTGATAAACATTTCCTGTTCTGTCTTCCCAGTTTCTCTATGGAGAAGATGAATGGATGGAAAGTGCTCTTTGTTTTGGAGGAGAAATATGTTTTCCTCATTTAATTTTTAAAAAAGTAGCCAGCAGTATGGTTCTAAAAAAAATCTGTACCAAAGGGAAAAGCATCCGTTTTAATTTAAGGAAGAATAAATATTACCAAATCTGGAAAAATAAAACTTAAGGCAGGTCCAGAAACAATAGTTGTTTTTTGTTGTATGTGTGTGTTTTTTTTTGTCACTGAGAAGTTTGTTTTTGAGAAGTTTTTTCTTTTAAGTTGAAAATAGTCCTTGCAAAATGTGTATGATTAGCAGTCACCCACTGCATTTTATTATACTCCTACCGTAAATGACAACAATAATAGTAAGGGTCGTTCAACTTACGTCATTGGGCAGAGGTCATACACTGCTTGCTTCAGGACACAAGTGCCCAGCTAAAAGCATTGGCTGAAATGCACCGTACAGCAGAAGTGGTAAAATATGCTATAAAAACATTTTGAAAGTAATCAACAAAGTTTGGAGCCTTCCAGAAATTGCCAATTTAAAGCTAGCAGTCTTGCAGAGGGCTCTGAGGGTCACTGTCGTAGGACCGTTCTGAACTCCAGTCCCCAGAGCAATTGAGTGAGCTCAATGCATATGGCAATTTTGTCAGTGGATAAGTTTAGATGATACCAGCATGGTAAACATTGGAAGTGTCTTTCCTGTTTGATAGGTGAAGAGAATGCTATATGTAGTTTAGTGTTCTGTCTGTAACACTAGGCCAATGTACGGAATTTACTAGAAGGCTGGTAACTATGCTTATAGGAATAATCTCAGCAGGGTCAAGATCCATTTTTCAAAAAGTAAGGAAAGTTAAAAGAGAGCTTTCTGTTTATTGTATATTTAATTTATGTTGGCTATTCCTCCTTCATCAAGAGTATAAGAAACTTCAAAGGCTAGCAGGCCCAGCCAGTACTGTATTTTGTTTGGTTTTTTGTTTGTTTCATTTTTGCTACTGAGTCTAAGCTAGTATTTTAACTCTACTACCAGTGAGTCATTGTTCATAAGTTCAAATTATTTTAAGGTGGATGGGTTCCATTTACTTATTTTCATTTAGGTTTCCAAAGATAGAGATTTCTTATTATAAAAAAATAAAGCCTTCTTGCATCTGTCTCCTTCCCCTATTTCCCAGACACAAATATAATTTTAAACTAGTTTGCTATGTGCATTCTTCTAGAAAGCACTCTACCTATTTCTGCTCCATCTATATGTACATGCGTGTGTATCATCTGTATCACAGGTTGTGTGTCTTTGTAATAGAGTGCGGTGTTATGTTGTATGAATCTTCATTTACAGTTTGCTTTTCCCCTTTTGATTAAATTTGGGTTTCACTGAGAGTTTTAGGGGCTTTTTTCTGTTTGGGGGTTTTGGAGGGTCCATTTGTACTTCTTATTCCATGACTTGCTTATTCATGTCCTTTGCCAAAGTTTCCATTCACTAATTCTTTTCTTCTTTCTTCTTGAGAATATTACATATGTTACAAAAAAAGTTCTTGTAATTTGTCTTTTTAGTTTGAGCATGATATTTTTTATTATTAAAAAGGTTTTTGTCTTATAGTCAAATATTTCCATCTTTTTCTTCATGACTTTTGGGTTTCATACTTATTTAGTTTCTTCTTACACTTTTAAAACCTTGGGTTTTTTTTTAACATGTAGCAATCTGTAATGTATTATTATATGTATCTTATGAGGTGGGAGAGTGTTCCTCCATGGAAATAGGCAGATTACTAATAGCACTTGTTGACTTTTGCATCCTTTTCCCGTTAGTTCGGAGTGCAGTCACGGTGAGCGCTGACCTCCCTGATGCACGTGGGTTGGCTTACAGACATGTCGTTCTGTTGATATGTTCGCTTGTCCCGTGCCGAACCACCCTTTTTAAATTACGATGCCATCATGCTCTATTTTGATAACGTGCAGGGCAATCTTTCTCTGATTCTTTTTCTTTTGTTAAATTATGTTGGCTCTTCATAGGGTTTTATTCTCCTATGTGAACTTTTTAGATTAGCTCATCAAAATAAATTTAGAAATTAAGCAGGAGTGCCTCTGCCGTGTGCATGGCACATGTGTGCGCGCACACACGTGTGTTCATGGCAATGTTTGCTGGTGGCTCCTAACAGAAGTATTCTCATCAAGTTAAATACGTTTTTTTGTATTCCTACCTTCTTAAAAAGAGTTTTAGTTGTTCATTTTGTTTAATCAGGGGTGGATTTTGAATTTTATTAACTGATTTTAAGGATCTATACAAAATGATTATGTTCATTTTATTCTTTATTTCATTAATGTAGTCAATTATATTAATAGAGTCCCCCAATATTAAATCTTTGACTCTTTCTGAACGACTCAAAGTTTTTCTCTGCACTTGGAGAAGGTTGAAATGAGTAACTTTTTCTGTGTGCTCTAAAATAGGTATAAAACTCCAGTTACTTTACTCGGTGTCATTAATTCCTGGATTTCCATTATAGATTTTTTGAGGCTATTCTGCCTCAGTATTTTGTGGATACTTTTGCCGGAATGCATATGGCCACGTTTAAGTCAGATCAGGAATGATTAAAATGATGAATAAAAGGAAATTTATTTTTAAATAATTAGATGTAACTATGCTTATTCGAAGGGGTTAGGGTGTCATTTTCTGGGTTTTCCAGAAAATCAATCTTTTCCTGCTAATTGTAGACTTTCCTCTATTTATTTAAATTACCAGAATTACTATGTTCAGTCTGGATCCCTTTAATTTGCTCATAATTGAGCTTGTGTGGGTGTTGAGTTGGAAGCTCTCAGGAGCTGAATAACACAGCTGCCTCTTTGGCCTTTGGCATAGGGTTTCCCCCCAAAGAGCTGCCCTTGTTGGCAGCGTGCCAAAGAGTTACATTCAAAGACTTTTTGATGAGGAATAAACATCTTTAATTTCCAGGCCTGGTGTTTTATGACCCAGTAATGCTGCTTAAGAATTAGTCTGAATTATTCTAGGGCTAGTGCTTCAGTATGTTGGCTCATTCATTGACCTCATCTATAGCCTCATTCAAAGTTAAGTTTAAAACGTTACGTCACAAAAGATTTTTTTGAGTGCCTTCTCTCCTGTTTCCAACTGGCCCCCCACTCCCCTTTCAGAGGGGCGTCTGTAACACAGTCAGGAGGACACTGAGGGAAGTGCAGATGGAAGATGTGGCCAGTTGTCCTGCCTGGCCTCAGTGAGACGAAACGGGCCCTGGGAGTGATGCAGGGCCGCTCAGGCGCACTGCTGGAGAGTTTCCTGACAATGGAGATCGTTGGCATTTCTTGTCTCCCAGGCTCTTCCAAAGTGCATGTGTTAGGGGTCCCTGAAATCAAGAAGATAAATACACAGGCTGATTTCCTTTTAAGATCTGTGATTCAGCAATTTTATTATGTTAGTTGCTTGTTCAAAATTTGTCTTAAGGCAGAAATTGTTTGTAGACACTCACAGTTGAAGTAAATTATGTAACAACTGATTTCTCATATCAACAACGGTAAATATTTGAGTCATATTATGACCCTTTCATAAATGTCAGACATTCCTATCAGAGTATAGTTAGGCATCTAGTATCAGTTTGACGAATGACATGAAAAAATGAATTAACCCCACTCTACTTTTAGAATACATTCTTTTTAAAATTATTTTATAGTGAAGTACTTCCATATATATTGTTAGTAATAAGACAAAACCCCTGAATACTGAATGCATTGCAAAATTTTTATAAACTGTATATTCTAATAACCGTACTGCTGGTTTTTACATTAATATATATTAATGTATGTTAATATGAAGAGGGACCCCAAAACCCAAATTTATTTATAAAAAAATAGTGTGTTTATTCTTACATATTTAAACTTCAGTCACTTTCAGAATACTCACCATTTGAACAGTTTTTGAACTTCTCGGTTTTGATGCTTTTCAGTGCTTCTGGAATTTTTTGTTTCTCCTCTTCCACATGGGCAAAATGTTTCCCTTTGAGGATTTTTTTCCTCAGGGGGAAAAAAGAAGTTGCTCAGGGTGTGATGTTAGGTGAATAGGGAGGGTGGGACATGGAGGTCAGGCTGTTTTTGGTCAAACACCGCTGAACACTCCATGTGGTGTGGGCAAGTGCGCTTGTAAATCACCAGTTATGAAACAGGCAAATGCAATGAAAGAATCTTCAAAAAATTCACTGAAGCCAAATGCAGCTTCTCATAACAGCAGCTGGTACACTGGTACAGATGGGTTCCTAAAACAGTTGGGGAAGCCTGGACTACACAGGGCCTGCCCTCCAGAAGATAATTCTGTTTTGGGGGGGAGTCCCCACTTGTAAATATAAATGTTTTTTATATCCATGGATCTTCTTTATTGTTCATCAGTAAGTGAATAATGCTGAAGATCATAAAAGCTGAATCAAGAACTGCTGTTTAAGACATAACTTTGACTTATTTGAAAAAGAGAACTGGTGGTACAGAATCAATGGTGACACTAAAAGAGACTGTCCATTTCTGGTAAGTGGGGAGGAGTATAAAGACATAGGTGTATGCCCTAAGCCTGAGGTAGTCAAAATTAAGGAATTACACAGCATGTGTACTTTTTATTAAACAAACATTTATTGAGTGTTCACCGTGTGCCAGAAAGTAGGTTAAACACTGCAGACATATCATATAAACAAAATGAAGGATGAAAACCATATGATCATATTAATAAATGCAGAAAAAGCATTTGATAAAATCCAGCACCAATTTGTAATAAAAACTCTCAGAAAAGTGAGAATAGAAGGAGCATACCTCAATATAATAAAGGCCATATATGACAAACCTACAGCCAACATCATATTCAATGGGCAAAATTTAAGTATTTCGCTTAAAATCAGAGACAAAACAGGGTTGTCTGCTTTCATAGTACTGGAAGTCCTAGCCACAACAATCAGACAAGAAGAAGAAATAAAAAGCATCCAAATGAGAAAGGACAAAGTAAAACTGTCATTATTCACTGGTGATATGATATTATACATTGAAAAGCTTAAAGACTCCACCAAAAAGCTACCAAAGCCAATAAATGAATTCAGCAAAGTAGCAGGATAAAAAAGTAATGTTCACAAATTGATGGCATTATTATAACCAACAATGCACTATCACAAAGATAAAAAGACAATCCCATTTATTATTATAAAAAGAAAATAAATTTAACCAAGGAAGCGAAGGACATGTACTCAGGAAATTGTAAGACACTGAAGAAAGAAATTGAGGAAGATACAAATTAGTGGAAGCATATACCATATTCATGGATAGGAAAAATTAACATTAAAATGTCCATACTACCCAAAGCAATGTACAGCTTCAGTGCAATTCCTATTAAAATACCAATGGCATATCTCACAGATCTAGAGCAAATATTCTAAATATTTACATGGAACTACAAAAGACCCTGGATAGCCTCAGAAATCTTGAGAAAGAAAAATAAACTTGCAGGTATCACACTACCTGACATCAAACTATACTACAATGCCATAGTAATCAGAAAAGCATGGAGTTGGCACAAGAACAGACTATATATCAATGCAACAGAATAGAGAACACAGAAATAAACCTATAGCTTTATGGGTAATTAATATTTGACAAAGGAGCAAGAATATACAATGGGGTAAAGACAGTCTATTCAGTAAATGATGTTGGGAATATTAGACACATAAGTGCAAAAAAATGGAATTAGACCACCTTCTTGCACCATACAGAAGGATAAACTCAAAATGGAGTAAGACTTAAATGTTAGATTCAAAACCATGAAACTCCTATAAGAAAACATAAGCAGTAAAATCTCGGACATGTCTTGTAGCAGTATTTTCTCTGATATACCTTCTCAGACAAAGGAAACAAATGAAAATATAAACAAATGGGACCACATCAAACTAAAAAGTTTTTGCACAGCAAAGGAAACCATCAACAAAATAAAAAGACTACCCACAGAATGGGAGAGCATATTCACCAATGATACATCCAATAAGAAGTTAATATCCAAAATTTATAAATAACTTCATAAAAATCAACACCAAAACCACAAATAATCCCAATTTAAAAATGGGCAAAGGACCTAAATAGACAAATAATCCAATTTAAAAATGGACAAGGGACCTGAATAGACACTTCTCCAAAAAAGGACAGACGGACGGCCCGTAGACATATGAAGAGATGTTCAACATCACTAGGCATCCAAGAGATGCAAAGTAAAACCACAATGAGATACCACCTCAAGCCTCTCAGAATGGCCATCATCAGTAAATCAACAAATGCGTAGACCAGGATGTGGAGAAAAGGCAACGCTTTTGCGCTGTTGGTAGTAATGCAGACTGATGCAGCCACTATGGAAGGCAATATGGGGTTACCTCAGAAATGAAAAATGAAATCGCCTTTTGACCAGTGATCCCACTTCTGGGAAAGTATTCAAAGAAACCTAAAACACTAATTCAAAAGAATATATGCACCCCTACATTTCAGCATCATTTACAATAGCCAAGATCTGGAGCAGCCTAAATGCCCATCAGTTGATGAGTAGATAAAAAAGCTGTGATACATTTATACACAATGGAATACAATTCAGCCATAAAAAATATAGAGATACCTTACTTTTAAAGACAGCATGGATGGACCTGGAGATTATTATGCTAAGTGAAATAAAGCCAGTCAGAGAAAGTCAAATACCATATGATCTCATTTATATGTAGAATCTAATGAACAAAATAGACTGACGAAACACTGAGGACTCTATAATAAATGAGAGAAATGATGTTTGCTGAATGTACCTAGATATAAACCGAAAACTAGGAAAACTCGAGTTAAGATTTCCAAAAGGAAATGCTGACCTATGATGATAACTTATCTCAGAGAAGAAGAGAAGGGAGAGACATCCAAGACAGGAACACAGCTGCTTCAGGAACTAACTGATAACCTCAACTGTGTAGAAAAGAGGACAGAAGCAAATGGTAATAAATAAATGAGTGCAGGAAGAGCTGAACAGCAGCTTGAGATGAGGTTGCAAAACCTGTAAGAGTTAGATGGTCAAACTATTTTCAGAGCACAGCAAACGAAGTGCGGCGGCCCTCTGTTCACTTCACCTAACAGCTGGTGGGTGGAGAGCAGAGTCACCCATTTGATACGTTAACTTTATCTTCATCTACACAAGAGGAAGGTGTTGGACTTGGAAAAGCATGGCTGCCAGCAAATGGAGGACTAGACAATTGATATCTCTGTACCCTAAAAGGACTGTGATTATAAGGTGACTCTCTCTAATCATTAGAAGTTAAGAAGAAGAGGT
>PVJI01000441.1:40099-265991 GCA_004026765.1 Micronycteris hirsuta
GTGAGAGGCAACCACACATTGATGTTTGTCTCCCTCTCTTTCTCCCTCCCTTCCCTTCTGTCTAAAAATAAATAAATAAAATCTTTAAAAGAAAAAAGAAAAAACAATGGCAGTTACCAGCAACCTCCGTGGGGATCTCTCAAACAACTGATGTCTTCTTATATTTTTTGATAGAATCTTTAGAGTGATAATTCCAGGAGATGGTATGAGTACAGTTTATAGTGGTCATTATAAAGGTATTTCAATTCATTTTTGATTGGGAATGAGCCAAATTATACCCTAAGATATATAATAGCATCAGAATGTCCCTTCCCAGAATGTTCTAATTAAAGCTCGTTGTCATTCTGAAAGAAATTAAATAATATATACTATAAGACTCTGTATTTGGGTTTTTCCATTATATTCTAATAAAACAACATAATTTGATGAAGAATAGATATGTATAATTTGGATGAAGGCATGAAAAGCATTCTTCCAAATTTTTAGTAGATGTTGTCTCAGATAATTGGGTAATATGTTAGATTGATAGAATTCAAATAATGTCTTCTGGAATTAAAGAAGATAGAAGAATTTAACAAATAATGTTGGCTGCATTCATCTTAGAGGCATTTCTTAGATACTTACTATTTTCCAGACAATATCCTAGGTGAATAAGACAAAGGCTTCACTCTTACTGTGTTTTCATTCCCTTTGGGTAAATAGATGATAAAGTTGTATACAAGTAACTAAATAATAAAATGTCAGATAGAAGTGAATTTTTTAAGCCAAAATCAGGCAGAGATGATGACTGGGGAGAGGTGAGCCTATTTTAGATAGTGTGGTGAAAGATAAAGCCAGCCTCCTGAAGTCAGAGTAAAAGGATTGAATTGTTCATGTGTACAGTTTGGGAGACCTGGTATAGTAACAGTTATTAAAGATGTCCCTGGTTTTTAGCTGCTTGTTGACATAGCCACCCCTGAAGCTGGTTTTATGTTGCCAGATCATGGAAGACAACAGTTTCACGATACCCTGGCCTGTATTTAATTGTATATTAAGTCTAGTACCATATTGAACTCTGGGTACAATATTTTAATAGAGACAAAAACAGTGTAGGATGCATCCAGATATTGGGGAGAGGCCTAGAAACCATGTCCAGTAAGAACCCGTTGAAAGAAATAAAGGTAACTTGCTTGGAAGAAAGATGATTTGGAGGCATACGAGGGCTCTCCTTAGACATTTTTATGGCTAATAGTGAAAAATTCAAATCTGTTTAAAATCGAATATGCACCCCAAATATATCAAGTAGTGATAGCCTCATCAGAAGATACATCAAGTTCACAGGGCTTGAGATGTGGGGAGTTAACAGTGATGGGAGACTAACTTCTGGTTCGTGGCATGTTTGGTATGCAAGGGAAAAATAGATGTATATATATTAGAACAACTCATGAAGACTGAGAAGAGAAGCAAGATTCATCAGAATTATGGGAAAGGAACCATCGTGTATTTTTCATTATTAGATAAAGGATAAATGTTCTTTTTGGTTTTTGTTAGTGTATCTTAACATGTTTATACAGTTACTATAACCACACAGGTTATAACTCAAGTGGGGCAGCTTAATGAAAACAAGTGAGTTTAGAGAAATTACTTATCAAGACTCAGGCTGAATTCTTAGAAAGACAGCTCTGGCGTGACAAGGGAAAGCAGTGAGGGAACCTGGGAGAACTGACCTCACACACAGTTTGCCACACTGCCATCCAAGGCGGGCCTCTTTCAAACAGTAAAAATTCCAACATTTGAGTTACCTAAAACGTAACATATAATTAAATTGTAGACAATTATACTTTTAAAAGTGAAAATGAATTGTAAGCTAGTGTTAATATTAACCGAATATTACTTCTCTGTATCTGTAACATAACTAAAATCTTAGAGATAGCAGAATAATACAGGTTTTGTTTAAAATGAATTAGAATAACTATTTGCATTGGATGCAAAATCATAAAAATGCCTCTTTATGCAAAGGACATGATTTTCTCCCTATAAGTCCAAGTGTATCTTTTTTCCTGCTTTTTTTTTTTTTTTTTTGCATTCCCGAAGAAATCTGTTTTTGAAGAAATGTATTTTCAAGAATAATTCCACTGTGTGTTCCTCATTACCATGTCTTGGAAAATGATGCCTTCTGTGCTGAAGCCATACTTTCATACCACTTCCCCTGTGGTGGCTGGCCCCTAAATTGTGGCCCATTCCATCCCAACACTCCACACCATCTCTAACGAATAAACGTGACGAGCCCCGTGAGCACAGTTGCTTTCATTTATCATTTGTTGGATGACTGGTTAAGAAGCACAACTCTCTCATATGCTTCCTTCAGGAAAAAGAAATAATCCCCTGTATGAAAACAGGTAGCCTGACGCCCACAACATGAGATTCGATGTTGTTAGTAGCAGTTGCAGCCGTGGAGAGGATAAGGTCAGCAGTAGTATTAGAGACGAGCCTCCTCATCTGCATATTTCTCTTGTAATTGGTGGTTGACTTGAATTATCAATGCAAGTAAATCCTCTTCAAGCAAGTATGTGAAATACTGAGGGAAAGGTTGCTATGAAGATCCTTAATCAATCACGGGGTCACAAGCGGTCTCAAGTGTTGCCATGCAGTTTTTCACTAAGATTACATCTTCTTAAGCTGCAGCATTATTTAGTGGAATACATAGATAATTTAAAATTCATTGTCTGGAAGAGAAACTCCAGGTTCTGTTTTCCCACAGGAGGTATAAATAGAAAACTGTGCTCAGAAATGTTTGTAATTGAAACTTCACCAGTGATATATGCCAATAACAAACCCAGGCCGATCTTCATTAAATTCGCCTCTGTATATTTAGAGCATTGTTTATTCTCCGATGGGAAGTCTTGATCAATATAGAAACGGCCTTATCCTTTAGTACCGAAACATTCTGGGCTCCCCTTGAACCTTGGGTGAGCACGCTGGACGCTACTCCATTTGTGGTACGCCTCAATGGAGGCGCCACCATGCAGGCAACTAAGCATCTTAAATACAGCCAAAAAGGAACCTTTCTTTCTCACTTGCTTTGTTTTGTAAACCATTGTCCATGTTTAAATGAACTTCTGCATTCCTTCTTAAAGAACTTTTGTACCAATGCAAGAACATCTTCATAAAAATGTGAAGCTAAGGGAGCTATTTAAAGAATTCCACAAAATACTTAAATTCTCTTTCCAAATATGAACCAATTTCTTTTTAGGTGTTTTGAAGTGGGAGTTTCATTAGCTGAAAATATTATATATAAATATATAATTAAATATAGTATAATACTAAAATATTATATAAATATACAATACAATAAATATGTGTTAAATGAAGTTTGGCAATTTCTTAATTGTGTCTTCTGAATGGTTTCGGCATGACATTTTTATTGGCAATACTTCAGGTGGAAATTGATACTACTGTAGAGAGGAACGACTACCTCATTTTTAGGTGTAGTAGTTGCAATTTGTCCTTTAAAAAGCAAAACATCTTCAGCCTTTCATATTTTTATTTTGCTATATTCGTGTTTTATGTTCTGATTTTTCCCAAAGTGATTGTACTGAACATACACTTTTAAATTTCTGTCCTTTAAGACTAATATACCTAAATATTATTCTCTCTTTGCTCTATATTATCATTTATTTGTAAAGTTTGCTCTTGAATAAATTTGGCCTGATTTATTTGTCTGCTATTATATTTGGCCATAACAGTTGTTTCCAGTTTTTTGCTCATAGAAATAGCAGTGCATTGAGCCTGCTAGTACATAAACCTTTGTAAACAATCGTGATTATTTTATCATTATGAATGTCTATAATTCCTGGGGCAAATGTTGTATAAAGATTTGAGGCTTTTGACCAGTTGCCCCACAGAAAGGAAATTTTGATCTTATCAGTAGTATATGGAAGAATCTGGGTGTCATTATTTTTTTATTTTTGCCAATTTTACAGGGTTTAAAAGGGTATTTTTATTTTACTTTTAAAGTTGCTTCTGTGGCTAAACATTTTTTATACGTTTATTGACTTTATGTTTTCTATTGTGAATCAGCTGAGCATTGCCCTGTAAGGCTGAAAATTTCTAAATTAAATATCACCTTTCTGAAAATAAAATGTTATTCTCCATTAAAGGTCAAATCTTAACTCCTGCTCAGGGGAAAAATAGATATTTTGCTTTTACTTTCCTAAAGCTAAATATGTTCTCTGCTCCAAAATACATATTAATTAATAAATCTGTGTTTCATTAGTTGGAAAATGTCTAGTTCAATTTGAATGAGAAGCAGAGTCATAGAACTCAGGCTTATTTAAAATAAAATCTGCTTAATCCCAGATAAATTAAGTAATCTTTTTAAGATAATTTCTTTTTAGTTCTTCATTGAAGCACTAACATTACTATAATTTATACAGGGTGATGCAAAAGTAGGTGTACAGTTGTTCGTATGGAAAAAGGCACGCAGGATTTGATGATTACAGTAGCTTTGAAAGCCCTGTGTTTCACACACTCACAGCCGTAAACCCACTCCCCCCCGCCCCCGCCCTGTGCATAGCTGGCTGCTTTAGAACACATTAGCACAAAGGCTGGCATCACCAGAAACACCTACTGTGCTTTTATAAGACTGAAAAGTTTTCTAACACTTGAAAATATAAGTTAGTCTCATGTAAAATTCATTTATCCATCTACTTCTTTCTTCTTTATTAAACAAATATTTACTGAGTGCTTCTTCTGAGCCAGGTATGGTTCTAAATAATTGAGACTTATGAATGACAACAACAATAGCTTGTCTCTGTTAAGCTACCTATAGTAGAAATAGTCTCACGAACAAAGTTTCAGAGATTAGGGATATAAATGGTAATCATAAAATAAATGAACAAGGACACCAGAGAGATATTCAGCATAACAAACATAAACTACAAATTGTGGAAAGAGGAAGCATGCCTGGAAAGGCTACTGTTTCGATGCCCGCTTGGCTAGAGTTCATAAGACGAGGTTAGTAGGAACTCTATCCAATGATGATATTAAAATTAAAATAGAGATCAAATTGGAAATTAACTAATCAAGAGTGATGCTTCCAAGTGAGCTGAGAAAACTGCTCTACCCTCTGCTGATCCAGGAACTAACTGGCATATCCCCAAGTACTTCAGGACTGTCCTGAAAGAATTGTGAGAGCCTGCAAAGGTTTCCACTGAAATTCCTTAAAAGTAAAACAAGGGGATGCCAGAAAAGCTGGAAAAATTTAAGCTAATTATTCTAAGTTTGGAAAAAGTTGTTGTAGCACCCAAAATAAATGAAAAATGAGTTACATCAAAAATTCCCATTTCCAGCTTGAATAAATCAGTGGACGCCAGGTAAATCATCTCTGCACTTTGTCTGCCCTTGGAAAGGCTAGAGGACAACCACAAGTGGCCAGGTCCTCTAGCCATAGGCTAGTAATGGACGGTCAAGGAAGATGGGGAAATTCAGAGTTAAACAGCCTTCTGAGATGAAAGACTGTTCACAGCCTTGAATGTGTTTATGTACATTTCCAGGTTTTTAAGAGTCTCCACAAGTCTTTGAGATATATGGTCAAAAATAAACCCACAAATATATATGGGCAACTAATTTTTGCCCAAGGAGCCAAAGACATACAGTGGAGAAAGGAAATAATCTTTAATAAATGGTGCTGGGAAAATTAGAAAATCACATGCAAAAGAAGGAAACTAGACTGCTTTTTGATACCATATACAAAAATTATCTCAAAATGAATCAAAAACCTAAATATAAGATCTGAAAAAGTGAAATATATAGAAGAAAACCTAGGTATTTTATATACATATATACATATATATACACACACACACACACACATATATATATATGCACATACACACATACCCCTTGGTCTCAGAGAGGACTTTATAAATGTAACCCCAAAGGCAAGGGAAGTAAAAGCAAAAATAAATGAATGGAACTATATCAAACGAAAAAGCTTCTGCAAGGAAACCATCAGCAAAACAAAAAGGAAACCACCGAACAAGAGGAGATGCTTGCAAATACCTCCAAAAAGGGGCTAATATCCAAAATATTTAAAGGACTTACATAACTCAACAACAAAAAAGTAAAACAGACAATCTAATTTTTTAAAAAGGGGGAAGCAGAGGACCTGAACAGAAACTTCTCCCAAAAAGATATATAAATAGCCAACAGATACATGAAAAGATGCTCAACCTTACTAGCTATTAGGGAAATGCAAAGCAAAACCACCATGAGATATCTAACACCTCACACCTGTTAGAATCACTATTTATCAAAAAGATAAGAAATAACAGTTGTTGGAAAGGATTTAGGGGGAAAAGGGATCCTCATACACTGCTGGTGAGAATGTAAATTGGTACAGCCACTATGGAAAATGATAATGGAGGTTCCTCTAAAAATGAAGAATAAAGCTACCCTATGACCCAGCAATCCCTCTTCTGGACACCTAACAAAAATTATGAAAACATTTATTCATAAAGATATATGCACCCCTATGTTCAATGCAGCATTATTCACAGGGGCCAAGACATGGAGACAACCCAAGTGTCCTTTAATGGATGATTGGATAAAGAAGATGTGGTTCATATACAAGGTCTGTCCAGAAAAAGCCCAGCCATTGTTAACATAACAAGAATGGTTTTTGCCACATTGATGTAACCTGACAGCCAAGGGCAGTGCACTGGAATGCACATGCATGAACAGTGACGACTTCACTGTACTAGTCAGCGAAGGTGGTAGATGCCTTTGAGTGAGGATGTGTACTGTGTGGCCGTTGCATTCAAAATGACTGAGCAAGTAGAGCAATGAATCTGCATCAAATGTTACATTAAGCTTAAACAGTCCTCCATGGAAACTGTTTGGATGATTCAGAAGTCAGCAGCTATGGGCAGCTGATAATTAGCAGCTTTATCATGACAATGCACTCACTCATGCATTACATCTCATACAGAGTTTTTTGGCAAAACATCAAACCACCCAGGTGACTCAGACCCCCTACACCCAGATTTGGTGCTCTGGACTTCTAGTTTTCCCAAAACTAAAATCATCTTTGAAAGGGAAGAAATATCAGACTGTCAATGAGATTCAGGAAAATATAGCAGGGCAGCTGATGGCGATTGGGAGAACTGTGTGAGGTCCCATGGTACCTACTTTGAAGGGGACTGAGGCGTCATTGTCCTATGTACAGTGTTTTTTGTATCTTGTATCTCCTTCACTAAATGTCTCTCATATTACATGGCTGGATACCTTCTGGACAGACCGCATATACAGTGGAATACTACTCAGCCAAAGAGAAGATGAAATACTGCATTTGCAACAACATGGACAGGCCTCGAGAATATCATGCTAAGTGAAATAAGTCAGACAGAAAAGGACAAGAACCATATGACTTCACTCATATATGGGAGGTAAAACACAAAGCCACAAGTGAACAAACAGAACAAACAAACCCTCGTTGACGCAGACAATAGTGTGGTGGTGACCAGAGGTTGGGGGTTTGGAGGAGGTTGAAGATGATAAAGGAGATAGAATATGCGGTGTTGGAAGGAGACAAAACTTTAGATGATGAGCACACATTGCAATATGCAGATGATGTATTATAGAACTGTACACTTGAAACATATAATCTTATTAACTAATGCCACCCCAATAAATTTAATGTTAACATTAAAAGATATAAGACACACAGCATCTCCCAAACTGATTTGCCTTCAGAAACCTTGAGTACAGACTATCTCATAGGACCAGTGCTCTGGGGAATGTCCTTGCCAGAGAGATGTTTGTGAGGCTTGAAGGTGACATGCGACAGCAGAGCAGGGTGAGGAAAGGGTTGCCAACAAGCTGGGCACGTGGAGCGGTGCGTGAAGCGGGGCGCAACCTGAGACTCTCCAGGGCAGGGAAGTGCCCCTGGCCGCTGAATAAGGAGGAATGAACTACAGAGCAGCATGAAAGAACAAGGCTGTAACTGAGCATGAATTAACCATGGACTATGACAGACTGTGGCTGACTGCAGGCAACACGCCTCAGAAAGATTAGCACACGTATGATAAAAACAAACAGAAACCTCTAATGCTTTACGGCAAGTCAGTGGCCAGAAACCGCTGCCTTAACTTGACACGTGGTCAAAAGATCAAACTCCTCAGCTCAATATTCCAGGCAGTGATGATGCCTACTAATCGAGAATAGGAAGATGGAAAAGAGTAGTAACTATCATGGTGGTAGTAGTAGCTAATGTTTTTTGAGTGTTTGCTGTATGCTAGGCATGGTTTTTTGTTCGTTTGCTTGTTAGCACCGCAGTTCTATTGCCATTTTATAGATGATGTAATAGGGTTTCAAGAGACTGACTTGTGTAAGGGGTCAAAGCTAGCAAGCAGTGCAGCCAGGTTTTGAACTCAGGAACATTTAACTTTGATGCCTGGGCTCCCAGCCATTATATCTTTCTGTTTCAAGTGAGTCTTATTAATTTCTCAGTCTTCACTCTAAATACAGAAGACCCATCTTCTCTCCGATTTAAATTTTATCTTTTATTCAGGACCCACTCAAGTTTTGCCTGCTCCAGGGAGCTGTCATTTTTTCCCTCAGCTCTTCCTCTGAATTCCTGAAGCAATTACCACTGGCATCACTAATTTTAGCACAGAATTGCATACTCTTTGGGGAACCTACTGTGTGAGAAATTTTCTCACTCCAATCAGATGAGAAGTTCCTGCAGGTTCATACCTTACATTTCTTGGGCACCCTCCTTGCCGTTTAGAATGTGTAGCTGCTGAGAGAATCCAAGCTGGGTGACTTGCATGGATAACGGCCAAGCAGTCTGGGTGCAATCTCAGAATCCTATTGATCTCCCTGACTGATCTGGCTGACCTTACTTAGTAGGCAGGTTCCCCTTTCCTACATCAAAAGGTTGAATGAATAGATGAATAACAGCGCAAACAAATACTTAAAGGATAAATGAATAAAAGTGCAAATAAATGTTTGGTTAGCAAAATAAAATAGGGGTAAAGATATTTTAGTAGGGTGTAGAATAGAGCACTCTACACTCACATCCACTTACCCAGACTAGTTCATTTGAAAGCTTTTGGAGAGGGTTCATAGTAATGAATGAACAGACTTAGGGAAAGAGTCAAATGCATGAAACACAGAAGACCAAGGCTGTTAATATCAGTACCTAGAAAAGAGTGAAAGCAGTTGTTTAAAACTTGAGGAAGAGGGCTGCGTGCTTTATTTCCTAAGTGGAGGAATCTATGAATAAATTACGCAATCACTTGACATAATTGATTTAGATCATGTGGATTCACTTGCGCTGCCAGAGAGGGTTAATTAGATCAGACTGTTCTGTGGCCCTTCCTAGTCTTTTATTACTGACGTTCTTTTTTTCTCTTTGTATTAATCTGTACCTACTTTTATTGTTGTTTTTATTTAATCTCAAGAAATATGTCTTTTATTTATGTTATTTTATTTTAATTAATATGAAGTTTTTCCTTTTGTGGACTTAGAAAAAGTTGAAGATATAAATATTTCTCTAACAAAAAAAATCTGTGGTTCTTATTTATGAATCCTTTTTTTTTTCTTTTTCTGTTAATCTGTTTGCAGAAGAGTGTAGTCAGTGCATAAACCTAGCACCATGGGAATTTTATTTGAAACATTCTTGAATTGCTTGCTTTTACCTGCAGCAACGTGAAATTGAATTACATCAACAGAGAGCAATTTGATTGCACGTTAGTTGTCCCCAATATTGTGTGAGCTTAATATTCAGAGGTTTTGTTCACTTTGGGTCATATAGTATTAGTCTTCATGACAAACACCCTAAAGTTATACCAAAAAAAAGTCCTGAATCAAAGAACATGATTGACTCAAAATAAATTGAAAATATTCTATGTGGTTTAAATACTTGGGACAGGTTCACCCATTATAGCTTCATAAGTTACACACATTTTCATCCATGAAGCAATTTTGGTATTTAGGTTTAATCGAAGAATTTTTTTATACAATCTACCAAGCCTCATATGCTAAGATAACAAGGAATTTTAAAGTGTTCCATATTCATGTAACCTAATTTATAGTGTCCAGCATAGCTACTTGATATTGATAGATGTATAAGTTAACTCTTAAAAGAGCTAAATTAACCCTTAGATGTCTAAACCTATGTCTTTTATAAAACATAGTTCTTAAAGGGTTTATCCATAGCCAAGCCATAATTTAGAGATGTCATTATATTAAAAACTCTGTCACAAAGTCTTTAAGGGCACAAATTTCTAAAGACAGCTCAGTGTAATTGTCCGCCCCCTGGAAAGAAGCTGATGACATGCTGTATCATTACTGGATTAGGAATATTATGTTTGCAAAGGAAGGGGATAGTCTTACACAGGTGTTTAATAGAGCATCGCCATGTGCTTTTCTAAGCGTGTTTTAGAAGATTCAGTTGAAAATAAAATGCTAATATTTAAGAGAAATACTTAGAGAAGCTTATTTGAGGGAAAAGAGAAAAATCTTTTTTCTTTAGTTGGAGAAGAGATTTAGTATGGATAATGCATGTAAAACTAAGAAATGATCCTAAGAGTTTACTTTGGATTACACTGTTTTTTTTTTTAACCCAGCAGCATCCTAAAATGTTAATTAATTTGGAAACAACGTTCTTAAGATAGGATTCAGAGACCCTGCTTAAGAGATACTTAATCATCACCTATACTTTCCATATATTCTTTGTTGTTCAGGAGAATAAAGGAATAAACATAAAGTACATAACAAAGAATTAGCATCTTTAATATATGAAGAGCTCTTATTAATTATTAGAAAATAAATATTTCAATTCAAAATTGGAAAAATATATGATTAGACAATTTACAGAAGAAAAAGGAAGTTCAATTGGGCAATATACAAGTATATGAAATATGTTCAACCTCACAAGTAATTAAGGAAATTAAGATATTTTTATTTTAAAACATTGAGAAATGTAAAATATACATGTGCTACTGTCACAGTACTTGTTTGTTGGGTATTGAAGTTAATGCCTCTTTACTATGTGACAATGTGGTAAATTTATAAGGAACTTTAGCACTCTTATTATTTTCTATCCAGTAATTTCATATCAAAGAATTATCCTACAAAAAATAAAAAATAAAAGATTTGACCAAGATTTAAGTTTAAGGACTTTTCACTATAGTGAACTTAATTTTCCAGCAATTAGAGGGTTGGGGAAATTATTGACTGTTAATCTAATAGATATAATAGACTGTTAAGCAACAAATAAAAATCTTCGGACTAATGACATAAAATTGTTAATGATAAAGCATTTGACAAAAACAGAGTATACAGTTGTATCAGTGTATGTAATATGTATGGGTGTGTGTGTATACACGTGGAAGGGAATTCAGCAAAATGGTTACATTGATTTGTCTTTTAGTGGAAGTTGCAGGGGTAGCTTTTATCTTACTATGTATACATTCCTGTATATTTCAGATATTTTAGTACAATACATATTATATGTATAATTAGAATAAAATCAATAGGCAGCATTCAAATAATTTTTAAATAGAATTAAAGAGCAGATAATCTCATCTAGGTGGAAAGAAGTGGGGATGTTTAACTACGGAGAGGATGAAGGGGGTGCAGAGTATGTTGGCTGGCTTCACATCGTTGAGGACTGTCACCTGAGAGGCTAAGAATATGCACATATGACAAATGTTAACGGATTTCAAGTTGACACAGATAGTTCCTCCTTCCCAGTTAAAATGGTATTAGATAGGAGCACATGCCACTGCAGCGCTCAGAGAATCCTGCCAACGGTGGTGTAACAAACAGAAGTCTATTTGTCATACATAACATGGAGTTCAAGGAGATCCAATTCAGTGGCTCAGTGAAGCTATGAGAAGCCTCAGCTCCTTCTCTTGTCCCAATCTGTCGTTCTTGATTTTTTGGCTTTTGCCCTCATTTGTTTCTTCAGCGTGCAGATGGCTGTGTATCTTCAGAAATCATATGCATGTTCCAGACCAAAAAAAAAGGGAGCGTGGGCAGCAGAAGGCAAAAGGGTATTGCCAACATTCTTCCCCTTATATGAAGCTATCCAACGTTGCCTAAGGAGTGCTGCCCATCAGATTTCCACTTTTATCTCATTAGCCAGGACAGTGACATGCCCTGTATCTTCTAGCTAGAAAGTGGCTAGGGAGAGCGAGGTTGTTGGTGGCGTGGGGTCAGCCGGCCCACAGTGTCACCAACACTGCCCTATCATGCTGTAAGCTTCTGCTTATATATGGAAGTGCAAAGGGAGTCTCGGGTGAATTGGCCACAGTCTCTGAGTTCTGTTAGATCTCAGTCTGTAGAGACTATTATTTCAACCCTATTTTGATGGTATTGTAGACTCAGAGAGCAGTTACCTGATTCCCTCTCCATGGTCAAAGTTAACCTTGAGCAATTATATTTAGGCTGGAGCAGTGGACAAGAGTCAGGGTTGCTTGGGACAATGATCGTGCCATTTTCAAACCACAGAATCTAGTGAAGGCAGAGAAGGAGGCACCCAGGGAGGAGAACAACATATCATTATTTTTTCATATTTTTAATGATCTTCAAGCAAAGGTTTTAACTTTATGTTTTCATGCCCTGAATTGTTGAAACAGTTCCCCTGGTTTTGTTAGCAGGCCAGGATTTTGTTTCTCCTGAGAGTCACTATAGACATGAGGCTTACAATGTGTGAGCTTCACAAGGACCTACCAGAGTATCTGAGACATGAAAAAAATGACTGGCTCTAAAATATGAAAATAAAGCCAGAAATTTAAAATTAATAAATGTTTGATTAGCCCCTAAATGTAACCCTATGCCAATTTTATTTATTGTTACATTTAGAATTCATTTAAAAATATTATTACATTTGAAAACAGTTTATATTTTGGGATTATTTTCCAGTATGCAAGAATGTCTAGGCATGCACAAAGATTGGGAAAAAAATAGTCAATGTCTATTAAAGGAGTAATTTATACCCAAATATTTTGAATCAATTTCCCCAAATCTCTTTAAACTCTCCATAGCGAGGAACATTAACATAAGATAGGAGGCGGGGGCAAGGGCAGAGTGTAGGAGAGGATTACGCACCATAGATGCAGTCCAGTGCTTTCCTTGTCTGCTTCCTTCATCGGCAGCCTCCGAGGTCTCCGAAGAAATCCCTGATCAAAGGAAAGAGATTTAAAAATTGCTGCCTGTAACATCACTTCGGACTCTGGTCTAGCAACTTTCTATTCTTCCTATTAATGTTTTTTACTAGCTCAAATGTGTCCAAATTCTTAATATACCTCAGTACTTTCCAAAAAAGCAGCAACTGTTTAATCTGTATGTGTAATCACCTGTATGCCACAAGGAGCCTGATGTAAATGAGCTCATCTCATAGATCAGTATAAAGCACCAGATCAGCCCTGGCTGGTGTAGCTTAGTGTAGCTCAATGAACTGAGCGCAGGCCTGTTAAAGGATCTGCTGGCTTGATTCCCAGTCAGGGTGCATGCCTGGGTTGTGGGCCAGGTCCCCAGTAGGGGGCGTGCAAGAGGCAACCATATATTGATGTTTCTCTCCCGCTCTTTCTCCTTCCCTTCCCCTCTCTCTAAAAATTAATTAATTAATTTTCTTTTAAAAAACAACCAGATCAGTTCACCAGAGTGTATGCAAAACTTTGTACATCCTATTTAAGTGGATGGCTGTGCTCTGAATTGGAGAGACAGCCCATAAACCCCCGAAGTTAATATCCTCTAATAAACAATGAGTCCGGATGACAAGTCTTCAAAATCTATTACATACTAGTAGCTCTGGTTTTGCCCTGTTTGCATATTAAGCAGATAGTAGATTCTGAGCAGAAGCATAAACAGTATTATATACTTCAGTTCATGCCAGAAGAGAAATCATTTGATAGCACTATTATAGCCAAGAACAGAAGTAGCTACACAATCCCCAGCCAGGAACCAGGTGCCAAAATTAATTCATGTAGGAGTAAACTGGGTTGCCAGGTTATTGTGAAGTCCTCAAGGTCCAGGGGAAATGCAGGTGAAAATCCGGGGTAGCTCAGGTTACTAGGTACTTGAGGGATATGGTTCAGTTCTGGGCTGGCCAGTTAACTTTCTGAGAAGAAACACTAAGTGATGGTACGAGTGTGTGTTTAGCCAGCCAGCCAGCCCCCAAGCACGTGCAGAAGTGCCATGAAAAGAGCCGGAGGGCGTTCAGTAGCATAGGCCCCGCACATGACTTGGGTTTAGCGGGCTTACTCTTCAAATGTGTAGGTGACACACAGCTTGGGGGGGTATCTAATGCATGGGATGACAGCACCAGGGTTCTGAAAGATCTGAACAGGGAGAAGCGACAAGCTACAGTTCAGAAGATTAAATTTAATAGGGATAAATGTAAATTCCTGTACTGAGGTTCAAAAAGAGAAGGCATTGCCTCCTGTCTTACTCCCATTCAGTTCCTTTTTCGCGCTGCAGCCTGGGTAATCTTTTTAAAACACAAATCTGATCATGTCACTTTCTTGCTGAAAATCACTGAACAGCATCCTGTTGCCCTAAGAATAAAGACAAAACTCATTATGGGGTTTTTGATATCCTCCAGGACTGGTGCCCTCCTTTCTCCTCTCCCTGGTCTCACACTGGTCTCCGTCTCAAGCTGAGCACTCCACTGAATGGAAGATCTTTGGGTCCCATGTGTGGGACCTATTTGGGGGCTTTCCTCTGTCCAAACACGATCTTCACACTTCCCTGTGTAACTCCAGGTCTCTAAGTCATCAGGAAGGCCCAGTCCATAAACTAGGTGCAGTCTCTTCATGACCTGTTCGCAAAGCTCCCTGGTCATCCTTCTTTCATTTAACAGGTATTTTTGAGCCTCTACTCTGTGCCAGGCACTGGTCCAGACCCTGGGGACAAATCAGTGAACAAAACAAAGCCCATGTCTACACGGAGCTTAGGTTCTGGGGGGAAGATGGCAGGCAGTGGTGAGTGCTTCGTAGCAAAGTGAGGCGGGAGGAGGAGATAGTGGTAGCAAGGTGGGGTGGGAAGGCTCTACCTTAGGTAAGGTGGCCAGGGAGGACCCCTGATGATGTGATGACTGTGGAGATGCCAGCGAAGGGTGGCAGTGAGCCATGGGGCTGACTGGGAGAATGGCACACCAGTGGGTGTGGAAGCACATGTCCCAAAGCTCTGAAGAGCAGCGTGCTTTCTGGGTTTGGGGAACTGCAGTGAGGCCAGAACGAGTGACGGAGGGAAGCTGAGCGAGGGGACAGCTGTACGGAGTGAGCTGAGAATGACCCCTGAGAACCAGCTCAGTCTGGGCCTGGCGGCTGTAAGCTTTTAGATTTTCATCTACATGCGATTGGAAGCTAGTAGGAGGCTTTGAGCGAGGGACTGTCGTGATTAAGATTTTTGTTTTGTTTTTTGTTTTAAAAGGATGACACTGGCTTCTGTGCAGATAATAATCTGTAGGGAGTAAGTACAGAATCCCAAAGTTCAGTCCAGGGGTTATTACATTTGTCAAGGTGAGAGCGGAAGGTGGCTTTGTTGGGGAAGGCTTGCTAATATTCCTCACACTGTTCATGATTAACTGTGTGATAGAAACCCCGCTAGTACAGGGCTCAAGGCTGTCTTGTTCTCTTCTGTAATCCCCGTGCCTAGTGTGATGCCTGGCACAGAATTGGCTCTTCACAGGTATTCATTGGACAAAGTTCTGGCTTAACAGGAGTTAATATAAAGAGGACTGCAGGATTTTAGTTGACTGGACACTTGATGAGCCAACAACAGTGCAGTTTGGCTGCCAAAGAAGCTAGTGCTGTCTTGTTCCCTTTTCCACAACTGTGACACCTGAACAATAGTCCATGCCTCTCCTTGGTAACGATTTCCAGGCCTGTGAGCTCCAAACAACTTATGACAACTCTATTTTCTACTTCTGAGAGTATAAACAGCCCTTTTTAAGAGACATCATGTGCTCTTTCGCTTAGTTTTTTAGCAAATTCTACTGTTAGTAGGTAGTGGTAACGAGTGAAATATAGGGCCTGCGTGAGCATGGTTGGTAGGGTAATAATATGAGTATAATAGTTTATAGTTTTAATTTGAACATTTCACCTAAAATATCATACAGTGTGCTTGAGTGTGATGTGGTCATGTTACAGAATTATGTTACATGCTTATGATTTTATAATAAAGAAGGGGCGTTATTTGTGCCGGACCCCGTATACAGTTCTTGGTTGTAAGCTGTTAGCAGAACCACACCTCTCAGACTCACACAGGACAAGGAATTTGCAGTTGGAAATCAGGGACCCTGCAGATCCCTGCTGTCCCCCCTGCTGACTTTATGACGTAACCCCACTGGGCCTCAGTTACCTGCGCTATGAAGTGAAGCTGGTAAGGCCCAACTCACAGAGCTTTTGTAAGGATCATACTAGATAACACATGTTACAATGCTTAGCATGATTTCTGACATATGTGAGTTGGTACCAGGTTTTAGTTTCCTTTCTCCTTTTCACTGTTAAAGATGGAATCACTGTGTGGAAACGTACCTTAGAAATAGCAGAATTAGAGGTCTGTTGTTTCACTTGCTAATAGGGAATAATGGCTGTTTGTTGTGTGGCTTACTGGATAGCCTGAGCCCTTGTCTTTCCTATGGTTTAGTCAGTATCAGTCTCTTGCTGATAACAGAAATGTTTACCAAGGACCTAGGAAACACGGGAGTTTTCATGGTCTGAGCAGTAGAAACAGTCCAAACCTGGCAGATCCCAAGAACCCACAGAAAGCAGATTCCCAGGAGGGGTCTCACACAAGCAACCTTTTCTTGTCATACAAAAAGGACAGAGACTCTGTACAAACTAATCTTTCAGTTCGGAGGCCGGTGCTCAGTCCACTGAGCCACACCAGCTAGGGCCTTAGACAACTGATCTTTGAGGACCTTTGGATCAGTAGCTGTTTACCATGTGAAGATGAATAAAATACTATCTTTGTCTTCAAAGTTGCACAAAAATCACCATAATACGGAGTAGAAAGTGGTGTGTTTGCTTGGAGGCAAAACCAAAGTGTTCTGGGGGAAACAGAGATGGAGAGAATATCCAGCAGAGAGGAGGTTCAATGAGGAGCTGGGCCCAGGAGGAGTGATAGTGTTTATCCACGTGAGGTTTGAGGCATTTCCAGCTAAGGATAAAGGCAACTGGGAAAAAAACAGGAATCACTTTATATGACTTCAGTATAGAGGAAAATATAAGGAAATAGGTAACAATGGCTGAAACGTGAATATAAGGCTAGGGAGACTATATTATTTGCTAGGCAGTTAAATTTCGAGAAGGCTTTCGGTTAGGTTAGAAGAATGTTGAAAGTGCTGTTTAGCACGGGCTAGCCTGGGCAGAGGAAATGAGGTGCATAGTAGTGTTGGGGAGAGGGAGAGAGGTCAGGAGCAATTTGGAAGGAGTCTCCAAAGGCCAGCCATGCAATAGAGAAGCCTTGGGTCTGGTTAGTAGGACTCGAAGGGAAGACTTATGACTGTCGCCCATTAATACGATGTATGTGCCATCAGGACAGGGGAAGAAACCCGAGGACGGACTTGGTTTCCTTTCCGTTCACTAGTTCAGCTGCATTCTCTGTGTGGCCCTATGTTCCCAATTTTTTTAATCGCCTGCTCTTAGTCTTCACGTCATGGTGTCCTTATGCAAGAGAGAGGCAGGCCTTGGGACTTCCAAAGACTATTGCTCTTAGTCACTGATCACATTCTTAGCTTAGTGTTCTCCCCGTTATATTTTGGGTAAGAGTTACTCAAGGTACCTTAGGACCATTGGTTCTGTGATTTAGGAAGTTCTGGTTTGAAGGACAAAGATCTTCCAAGTTACTAAATAGTGTAATAGTAATAGTGTAATTATAAAAAAGTGTAACTAGAGAAATTATGTAATACCATAGCATGAAACTTGTAAGATTTATATCACATTTTTAAAATTCCTTTTTATTTATAAAGATTTATTTATTTGTTGTTAGAGAGAGGGGAAGGGAGGGAGAAAGAGAGGGAAAGAAACATCAATGTGTGGTTGCCTCTCACGTGCCCCCAACCAGGGACCCAGCCCACAACCCCGGCATGTGACTTGACTGGGAATCAAACCCATGACACTTCGGTTCACAGGCTGGCGCTCAATCCACTGAGCCTCACCAGCCAATACTTATATCACATTTTTAAATATCTGAGTTAAGGCAATGGGGTTGAGAATCCAGGGGAAGCAAAGTAGTTAGAATGGGCAGTCCCGGAGAAGAAAGAGGTACGGAGAGAATGAACTCCAGAAATACCTAGAGAACCTCCTGAGCGTGGCCCCGAGTGCATGTGGCAGCAGACCACCCAGACCAGGAGGACGCTTCGCAGAAGGATTGAGAGAGCAGTACTCAGAGCTCACACAGTTTCTGATTCTTTGGGGAAAGATAGTGTTTACTGAATGGACTCAAAACAAATTAATTTGTGAATTTATAAAGAAATGCTTTGATTTTCCCAATACTCTGTAATGAGATAAAGACAATGATCATGTGAAAAGTATTGGATTTTTCTAACTTGAGATTTAAGCTCCCCCAAGCTTCATGAAGAAGGAAGGGGTGTTACAGAGATGATGGAAGCATTGGAACATAGGGATAGTTGGGTAACGGCAAAGGAGTGGGTCCTCATTTTGTCCTGTGGCGCCCTGGCTGTCATGTTAGAAGAAACTTCAGCTACTGCGTTCCAACTAGCTTATCGTCAGGCAGCCACACAGCCAGGGAGCAGCATGGTGCATTGAGGAAGCTTGCCGAGAGAGGTAGCAGCAAGATGCATATTAGCACCATTATCTTGTACTAACGCCCTAACCGCTTTTTCAGAAAAAACTTTATGTTTTTCGTTTTTTTGTTTTCAAAAAAGGGAATAATTTTCAACACATAAAAATGCATAGCGCTGATACGCAAAAAGTCTCCCTAAAGAGAAACGGTGTGCTAAAAAGTCATCGATATAAGAAAACACGATAAATCAATGCAGTAATAGTTCATGGTTGCTAAGGATGGAGCTTAATTTACAAGTTGAAACAGGTTTGCCATCCTTAAAAATTCTGGAAATCAATCAGGGATACAGCAATTGATCTGCAAAAAGAGAATAACATGATTCTTAATATTGGCAACTACATCAATTTTTTTTAAGTTATAAAGGAACAAGTCTTGGAAACCAGTTTATTAACCATTAAGAAATTATTTGATGTTTAGTTTCCTAGCAAACTATTCAAAGAGAAGTACGTATGGCCTCATTAGAAGGTACATTTGTGCTGTGCCAAACGTCACCTTCATAACTGCAGTCTCTTTATGTCAAAGATATGGAAATCAAAACTTAAATGAAATAGCACTGTCTATGTAAAAGGCAAGCATTGCATCATATTGTAGAGTGCTGCTTTACATCCAAGTACCTGAATATGAAGTAGTGAGAATCGGAACACATTTGCATATTCCCCATTCATGACATAGGGTTGGCATTCTCAAAGAGAATAAGTGTAGCTAATGGCAGTCTTTATCTGAAGAGATGTGTGCGTGTTAGCAATATACCATCTCTGTCAGCCTAAAAAGAGCATATGGGGCCCATTAACTCACCAAATCTGCCACCGTTCTGCAAATTTTTATTAAGCAAGTGCAGTTCCTAATAGTCACTTATGTTATAGAATTTGTATCAAATGCTATCAATAAGCAAGGGGATTATTTCACCCTAGTGAGAATGCATTTGAAGTGTATAAGAAGGCTTGACAAGAGAATAAAACACTTTAAGTGATCACTATATTAATATAAATGTACCTACTGGGAGGCCAACATGTTTAAGTATCACATGCACTTTAATGCTTGCCGCTGATAAGTTCTCAGTGTGCCATATTGTTCACAGATTTTTCTCTCCGTATTTTCTTTATTTACGGTGTCTCTTCCATTCAGTGAACCTGGCTGACTTTAGAAGGCTGTGTGTGTTTAGCCATGCTTTTGAAAAAGGTGCCATTGGTTTTGAACAGTTGTAGTTAGCTCAAAGGTCTACAGCCAAGATAAGTAGAAACACAGGCGGACTGGCTGCTGTATTTTCCAAGCACGTCTTCCTGAACCAGAGGGCGGACCGTGAAATTAACAACCATCCACACTAAAGAGTGTTCTTCTATGGCGGTCTTTACACCTTACAGTATTCAAATCAAGTGGTGTCCATCTATATTGAGTTGAGTACCAGGAAGCATGAGCTTAGTATAGAAATCCCATTATCTAAATAAATCCAAAAATATCTCAGGAGGGACAAGTTCATGGTATTTAAGTATTGAGTATTTAGTAATAGTTACAATAAAAATGTCTGAATTGTATCTTCAGAAGGACTGAGAATTTCACTGATATCTCTTCAATTACTGTAATATCCCTTTAAAGTAATCAAGAGCAAGTAGTACCATCCCTTGGGTAAAACGGAAGGATAAGAAAGGGAATATATCGGCTATGAACATTTAAAAAGAAAAAGCAACCTGTCATCAGAACTAGAACAGGAAGCTTTGGCTCTTGCTCCATCAACACTTTCTTACTTGGTGCTTTTGGTACCTTACTGTTTTGGGAGAAAGACCTTCCCCACACCCAGCCCACCGATGTTTCACTCTCTGGTACATACGGTCTTTGTTCAAAATGACGTGCCCTCATGATCACATAGCTGCTGTTCCAGTCACTGTGCCATCTAAATATTATGCAATGAAATGACTAGACTTAAGTTTCAGCCCCAAGAGATAACTTTATAGTAGCTCTAAGGTAATCTGAGTTATGAAGGAAGTTGAGTATTAATTATAACACTTGTCATTTTAAAAAAGTGGTGATGGTGTGTATAATTTTACCTCATTTTCTCATTTGCTACTGTTATTTAAATCATTTCCCAGCACTCAGTATGTGCATAAAAGATGATTGTTCCCAATTTAACCTTTAA
This sequence comes from Micronycteris hirsuta, assembly GCA_004026765.1. Taxonomy (NCBI): domain Eukaryota; kingdom Metazoa; phylum Chordata; class Mammalia; order Chiroptera; family Phyllostomidae; genus Micronycteris; species Micronycteris hirsuta. The sequence continues at coordinate 61,035 of PVJI01000441.1, forward strand.
ATAAAATGAATTCTATTAATTAAGTCATTACAGTTCTCTCTCTTTCTATTATGTTTATTCATTTATCTTCTGTCCTAAAGATAGATATCTGTATTGGTGAATATTTTGGTGAGAGACCCTTAATTTTTATGCCTATCACTCATTTGGAGTTTCTATACCGTTTTTAAAAATAGCTTATGTTAGTGTTGTAAAGAATTTCAAATTGTCAATTAAAATAATGATAAGTATGCCTACTAAGAATAATACTCAGTATGCAGCCAAAAAAATTAAGAAAGTACCATGTTTAACCTAACATGACTGGGAAATTTACAGTATGTAAATTGGCTTGGATTTAATGGGATAACATGTCTGTTTAAAAAAAATACAGGCAAAAACAAAACAACAAAATTCTACCCTTCTATGAACCCTTTTTCAGAATGACTATAAATAATAACACCATATCGTCTGAATACTATATTTTCTTTGCTTCCTTCCACTACAAGATGAACTAGGAACCAGGCAAACTGGGAGGTGAAACCTGCCTCGGGTGTTGGATTATCCGTGAGATAACAATTCAAAGCACCTGGTGCCCTGCCTGAAGCATAGTGCACTCTCAATCATTTTATCCCTATATTCCTTTAGAATACCAGCCAAGTTAAAGCATAGAGGCCACCATCATGACCAAACTCATAACCTTTACCACTCTCACAGTTTCCATTTCTCAAAAGTTTTTGTTATTGAGAAATATGTAGCTGGCACTGTGCTAAGTACTTTTGTGCATATTTTTTTTATTTTATTCCTACAATTCCCTACATAGTGCTTTTATTTCTTACTTCACCTGGGGAAACTAAGGTTAAAAAGAGCTTTGTAACTTGCCTGGTAAAGCTGGGATTCAACCCACATCTATCTTATAATTAGCTATCATGTTATTCTGCTCTTCTATTTAGTTTCTCATTAATAATGATGATGATAGCTAATATTTCTTAAGCACTTACTATATGATCTTCTAAATACTTTGCATAAACCTACATATATATTTTTTACTTCAAACCTATGGAGTAAGCCGTATTATCCTCATTTTATACATAATGAAATTGAAGCACAGAAAATTAAATTAAATTGCATACAACTAGTAAATTTCCATGTCGAGATCTTAACTCAGACCAGTGACTTTTCATCTGTGAAATGGGAATGGATATTTTAGCTTGGACCTACTAGAATTGTAGATTTCCAAACATGTTTAACAAAATTGTAACTAACACTTGTTAATACTGGACACCACAGAAAGATTTCTGTTAAAAACACATATTCAGATAAAAAGGATAAGAACTTTCTAACATATGGATGCCTGTCAAGTGTTTAATTTATGTTAGTGATGACTCAAAAAATACAACAACTCTTCTGCGACTCATCACAATTAGAGTGGTTAAGAAGACCATGTTTGAGTTCTGGATCCTTCCCTCCACCTAAGAGATATGCCTCAGTTTCTTTGTCTGTAAAGAAAGGATAGTAACAACACCTATCTTTACAGGTCATTGTGAGGATTAAATGAATTACATGTAAATTGCATAGGACAGAGTCTGCGATTACAAGTACTCAATAAATATTATCAACTAGTATTTTTTAATCATTATGATTATTTTCCAATATTTTTCTATTTACACAGTAGATTCCCCTGTAAGATTTTTTAGACTTGGGAAAGACAGAAATTGGCCTCCAAATTGGAGCCTAATAAGTACAAAGTGACATCTCCAGCTGAAAGTACAAAGAAAGCTCTAACAGTATTTTGAAGCAGTTAATACCAGAAAAATTACAGACATGCAGTGCTTTTTTCTAGAAAATAAAGACATCACTTAGGAAAGGAGGGTCGGGTAGGAGTGGAAAGATCGATGTTTAGTAACTGGGTGAATGAAATGTGACTGACGGGTAGGCCAAGGAAGGGGGGCATGTTACTCTGAGACCTGTCTAGTTGTGGGAAGTGGGAGAAGTCCTTCTTGTTGGTAAAGTTCCCCTCACCTTGCTTCAACCCTTGAGCACCAGAGTTTTACAGACGAACGTGAACAATGGCACGTAGTGAACAAGGACCAGCTGTTGTTGAAAATTAAAGAGGCAATCCGTGCAGAGATGCTTAAGGGTTAAGAACTTTGCGTCTGCATTCATGAGAAATATTGGTTAACAGCTTTCCTGTAATATTTTTGCCTGATGTCTGGGTAATACCAGCCTCATAGAATGAGTTGGGATATATTCCTTCCTCTGAATTTCTTGAAAGAATTTCTGTAAAATTGGTATTATTTCTTCTTAAAAGTCTGGTAGATAGAATTCACCAGTGAAGCCAATGGTCTAGAGTTTTTTTTTTGTAAAAATGGTTTAACTAAAAATTTGTTAAAGAAACAACCTGTAGGGCTATTCAGATGATCTATTTCTTCCTGTTTAAGCTTTGGTAATTTGTGTCTTTCACGAATTTATCTATCTCATTAGAGCTGGGTTCATCTAGAGTTACTTCCCCCATTTCTGAAGGAAGGTTCCTCTTTATAGTCTAACTGGCGCTCATGAATTAGGAAGTTTTTCACCCTGGCTCTTGGAATAGTGCCTATTCCCAGCCCCACGTGAACTTTGGACCCTGTTCCCTTTTTACTTTGAGGTGGTTCTCTGCCATGCCAGGCCGTGATCACCGAGATTCTGACCACCGTGATCACTTCTGTCTGTATAGCCCTCTCCTCTCCAGCTCTCTGCCCTGCAGACTCCGTCTGCCTTGGCTTCCCTGGACACCCAGCTGCATGTCCTGAAGCCAGGAGAATGCCGGGCTCCGCCTCTGACCCCTTCCTGCAGCACAGTCTGGAAGCTCTGCACACAGTAAACCAGAGCTCTTGTAGGGTTCACCTCACCTGCTCTGCATCTCTCAGGAGTGACTGTTCTCTGTTGCCTGATGTCTAACCTCTCGTTTCATGTTTTGTCCATTTTAAATTTCTTCAGGGGGATGATAAGTCTGTTCGCTTTTCCTCCAGCTTTGTCAGATACCGATTCAGTATTGAATGCATATACTGCTATTATGTTCAAAAGTTTTACTATATAGTATACATCTCCAGGCCCATGATTTAGTTTCTCCTTTTGCAAACATGAAAACAATAATCCATTTTTTAAAAAAACAAAAGTATTGAAAATTAAAAGAAAATTAAATTATACTTATAGAAATCACATGCATATATCTCTTAATAGCTATTTAAAGTATCTACCAATGAGAGCTTTAGAAGGGAAGGAGGAAGGGGGAGTGGTGGAAGGAAGGGGAAGGGACTAGTCCAAGAACATGTATGAGTGACGCACGGACATGGACAACAGAGGGGACTGGCTGTGGGGGACAGGGGTGGGCTGAGTCAAGAGCGCAAAAGGGAAAAAATTGGAGCAACCGTAATAGAATGACCACTAAAAAAAAAAAATAGAGACAAATAAATAAATAAAATATCTGCCAATAGAAATGAGGTACCCCAGGTAAGCTGGGAAAGTTTTTTTCTCAAATCTTTGCCAGTAAAAGATTTAACTTATTATAAATCTATATTAATTTAGTTCCAAAAATGGCTGACTTACAAGCAGACTGACCCCTGTCTCTTTTCTCTCTCCTCAGTGCCAGATGAAAGCAAAGTCCACTCATTGGCTGGACACAAACTGGGTAAGAAATCCCTTGTAACTGACTTTATATTCTTCTTCCTGGAAACCACCAGCTCTGTTTGAGTAGCAGTTGGAACGTGTTTCCATCCACCAGTCACTGAAGGGCTTGCTAATAAATACATGAGTTGTCTCTGACTTCCACGAAGATGAATTATTGCTTGGCTCTGTGTGCAGTGGCATAATGTATGCTGACTCAAAATGTTTGAGAGGAAAGAACAAACGTGTCCAAAATATGATTCTAAAACCAGAAATCTTAAACCTGTATGCCAGCAGAACTCTTAGAATAGCCAAAAAAATTATAAGGAAACCCCAAGAAACTTTGGAATTTTTTCCCATGATGACTTTCATATTAAAGTGATTGAACAAAAAGTTCCAGAATAAGAACATTTGCTCATCTTTTCTCTTCAAAAAAAAAAAAAATAGTCTTTTTATGTGACATCAAAGGGGACTGTATCCAAGGTGACTGTATTATCTTTCTTTAGACTCACAAATGAGCTTCCTAGACGTTCTCTAGAAAGTCCACAAGGATCTCCAAGTGTCTCCTGGCTCCTTATCATGTGTGAGAAACATTCAGGTCTCAAATCCAAGGTTCTTCTTCATCCCCAGATGGCCTGCTTTCTATTCCTTTACCCCTTCCTCATCATTCATTCACATTAGTTGAAAACACTTAAAGCCACTAGGCTAGCAGACGCTGCAGTAATCGCTGTTCTCTACGGGTGCAGTATTTGGAGGAGAAATATCCATTGTACTCTCAGAATTGCCACTGCAAACAACGGAACAGTGATAATTTGTTGACATCCCTCTGTTTCTGAAACAAAGGAGTCTTTCCCACCACTATGCATCTCCCGGGTTTGTGTGCCAATTATGTTTCCAGCAGTAAGTGGCCTTGGTGCCTCATTACCTCCATCATGTTCCAGGGCAAAATTATGATTTTTCTCTTTTATTCTTTCTCCCCATTCTCTAGTGATAACAGCAGGGAAGGGCTGGTTCACAGCACTTAGATTTTTCTTTCTTTCTTTCTTTCTTTTTTTTTTTTGCTCATCCTAATAAAGAGTCTGAGAGATTGGATCAGTGTAAAAGAAAAGATTTCTGTCGGAGGGATAAATTGCCACAATGGACGAAGATTGTTCCCATCATCCTCGTTCATTAAATTCTCTGCTACTAGAAATATTTTTAAGAATCTGAGAGGGAAGTTCTTGTGTTCAAGGAACCCCAAAGGATGGCCTCTATTATTTGCATCTTAAACACATAGAAGTTAGTTCTCTTCCATTTTAACACCTGAACATGCCTTTTCACGTACCGGGATAGGCTTCAAGGTAAAACTTGAAAGCAGTCTTCAAGAATGTTTATCAGTTTGGTTTCTTAAAAGGAGACAATGATAAACTTTCTGGCTTTATCCAAGAAACCAAATTTTATTCTAATATTCTTAATTCCCAAGCAAATTACTATTAGCTAGTAACTAAAAGTTATTGTCAGTCTTTTTAAATGAGAGCTTTGTTACCGTAGTATCTTGCTGTATTATTTTAGATAAATTTGAATGATATGTTTTTATATAGTGTGATATGCAAGTATTAATAAGGAATTACTCTAAGTACAAAACTTATAATAGTCTTCCAAATAAAAATGTCAAAATAGCATGATTTGAAAGCTGTCAGGTAGATTCATGGTAAGCTCCACGTGGCGGCTTTAACTGATTGATAAAAATTGCATCTCAAAAAAAAAAAAAAAAAGAAAATTGCATCTCCAGTCTCAGTACTGCTTACGGGAGCCAGGCCGTTTACGTCCATCAGACGTTTTAAAGAAGATTTGGGGTGATAGTAGAACTGTCATACAATATTCACTATCCTTACATTTTTAAGTACTTTTTTATCCTATCACGGCATCATTTGAGTTTTTAATTAGCTGTCTGTGGAACTGGAGCAAATGCTGAAAAACAACCAAAAACTTGATAACTTTGGAGCAAAAATGGCATATGATAAAACACAGTGAAGAGCGCTAAACAATTCCCTAAAATTATACACTCTAGAGTTAAATTGAAAGCACTCTGTAAAACCTTACTAGCAATTTTGAGAAAATATAGAGCAGCATTGAAGAAAAATATGCTACTAACATTGTAAGTTTATGTACTCAAGAATATACCCTCCCCCGTGCTCTCTATTAAAATTAGTCTTGAATTATAATGATTCTCAAGAACTCATCTCTCATATAAAGGGCAGCCCTCTTCTGTGTTCTGCATTTTTTTAAGTTTTTTTTTAAGATTTTACTTATTTTATATTTTAGACAGAGGGGAGGGTGGGAGAAAGAGAGGGAGAGAAGCATCCATGTGTGGTTGCTTCTTGCACAGCACCCACGGGGGACCTGGCCCGCAACCCAGGCATGTGCCCTGACTGGGAATTGAACTGGCGACACTTCGGTTTGCAGGTCGGCACTCAATCCACTGAGCCACACCAGCCAGGGCTGTGTTCTGCACTTTTGTTCAGCAATTCTCGTTAGGCTTTGGTCATGGTGGTGAAAGAGGATTAAGGGTTCTTTAATCCTGGCAACCTCTTTTAGTGACAAAATCATTTAAAAAACTAACCTAATATATAACTGTACTCTCAGTCTGCCACAGTGTGTGACCACTCTGCTAGTTACCAGTTTGGATTGTAACGTATAGTGTTCCATGATACACTACAGTGTTCTGTGATCATACTTGTCTCACCAATGTCTAAAGGAGTCATTCAACTTTGTCTCACCTTTCCTTTCCCCAAATCCTTTCTCCAGAATATTTAGGTTTAAAAACAAAAGTTATTTCTCTTTTGCTAAGAAGAAAGAATATCTCCCTCTGTCTGTTTTTAAATGTGGATATTTTTCACACAATCCAAGACCATCAGGAAGTTAAATTAAATAGTATATGATGACCTAAATCTATCATCCATCCTCTTACTTGGGATGATATGCAAGATTTTAATAAATTCATCTGAGTTAAAATTTCTTCTGTGTCAGCCACTTAGTGTGTAGAGGGTCATTCTGTGCCAATTTCCATCTGTTGGTCTGGCTTGGGTACCTCCCAAATTTGTGACAATGTTTTTGGCATCCTTTCCTTGGCTTAATCTTTAAATGGCTGATTTCTCAGAATTCAGATCAAATCAAAGGCTCAGGTAAGATAATCTTTCCAACATTTTTGGCCTCAAAGGTAGTGTTCCCTAACCCCTTCTGGAATCAATCCAAATATTCTGAAGACTCCTCTAGTGCCCGGTCTCAGGTGTTCCTTCCCCTGACAGCACATTGCATTCATACTTTGGCAAGAAAGATGGCGGGATGCCCTCTCCTTCTCATAACCATGCAGGGTCCTCCTCCATATACAAGAGGTGTCTACACAATCGAGAGACCTACCCAGAGAAGTTAGAAGCAAATTTTTGCCTTTCATTTGGTTTTTTAAAGAAAAATCACAAGTTTCAGAGAGCTTTGAAAAACCATTAAGGTGTCCATTACCTCTTTCCCTACCTATATCACTAATTGAATTCTAACAAAATTCAAAGCAATGAGTATTTGAGTATACATATCATATATGTACATATATGATATATATATAGACTATGTATATCATATAAATAAAACATATGTAGGATGTATATACACACACATATATTCAAATCCTGCATATATTCAAATATATATACATTTTAAACAATATATTTTAATACATTTATATATACTTTAAACAATAAAACCAATATATATTTTAAACAACATACATTTTAAAGTACATATTTTAAATTATATTTTTAAACTAAAAATATTTTTAAACAATAAAACCAATATATATTGATTTATATTACATATTATAAGGGAACATTAGAATCCAGAGAAAATGGCATCAAATTTGGAATAACTTTTAAAAAATGCTTTAATTTTGACTACACGAACTCACATAGTATGTCCGAGAAATAATCATTTCTTCTTTTTTTATGTGTACTGAATTGACACCTAAACCAGTAGATTCATGCTCCTCAGCATTCAGACAGAAAGGACTTATAAATTTCACTTTTTTTACTGTGTCTTCATTTTTTGTTGTTTTGATTTACTGCTGGGAGCTGTTTTAATATGTATTGACTGTCTGCAAAGATCTTTGCTGACCCAGCTCTTTCAGATGATGCAGTACTAAAGAAAGCTGATGACTTCTTCTTTATGAGCTCTGACACATTAATTAGCAAAATGGACTAAAAAGCTTTCCTATTTCTATTTTAATTTCTTATATTCTCAAACACCTGTCTGTAGAGCTGTAAAGCAGGCAAGTCTGTAAAAGTAATGGTTGGCAGTAACTCCAGGCCTTTTCTGAGACAAGTTTATCAATTAATGAGCAAATACTCATTAACAATCTAGGGGGATAGCTCTGTATGAGGTAACTTGCAGCCACTAAGTCTGTTGATATCTTAACGCATTTTATTGAGGAAAAAGCTAAAGCTTAGGGCATTTAAGGACTTGGTCTCTCAGCTGTTAAGTAGTGAGTCTAGGATATGAACCCAGTTATACATGCTTTTGGACATTTCATTTTCCACCAATATGTGCCTAATACCTCACAGTCCCAGTACCTGAAAAGAATCTAAGAGCAAGACAGAGTTCTAGTAGTGGGGCATGGTACACACATCAAGATAGTCCATAAATCCTTATTTACCTCTTGTAACCTCAGCCCACCGAACAAGGGACCCAATAGGTGTAATTTCTCTAGCAAACTACTGTAATTCAGTGAGCCAGAAAGGGACATCTGATCATCCTTACCTTTGTTTCCCCGCATGTGTGTATACACGTGTGCATGTATATGAATGTGTGGGGCACATTAAGAAATGTATGACAGGAAATGTGCCTGTGATGTACTTGTATTATGTATGTTATAGCAAAAGTGCATGTGATGTATATACTTAAGGCAGAGGTTGAGAGTGTAATACGCAAGTTGCTAACTTGGCAGACCCTGCATTCTGTACTAAATGCATTGTGTGTAAACTTCAAATCTAGAATGTTCAAATGTGGCCAAAGAAATCTCTGGATCATTGCAAAAGAATAGAGCTCTTAAAAACATACAGTGATTAGGTAGTCACTTTAATACTAGAGCAATGAGTTATTAAATGACATTTCATACTTTTTGTTGAGCCTTAGTATTCCGTATTTTTATAGAATATCTAAATATGCATTTAAATTTTGCATAAAAATGACCACCACGGTCATTTTTCATATTTGAGTATTCTGATTGGCTTGCTGTTTTTTGTGATGTTTTATTATTGCTGATGAGGAAGTAAAACCTTGGAGTTAGTGGGTTAGTGGGGTTAGTTCAAGTCAGTGGAATTGAACTGTTTCTTTCCTTAGTAATTGGTTAAGGCAATATTGCATGGTTATCTATTTGGACAAATATCTCAACTGAGTACTTTGAAATATTTTGTAATTGGAACACACAGGAAATGTACACATTTCTCATATGTTCCAGCTTTGCTTTACATTTCTATGGGGTTCAGGAAGTTTTCATTAAAAAATTAGCAATATGTCTAGGATTCTCCCATACAAACTTGATTATGAAGCAACCCTGGCGTTTTCTATTTTGCAAAGATTATTGTACTCTAGTCTCTAAAATTCAATGAATTGAGTTGAATTAGAAAAATGTCAGTCTTTTTAGAACTGAGATAGGATTCATCACTATTTAAATATGGTGAAGGTGTGTGCATCTCTGAATTTTATAAGTAAATAGAGTCTACAATTTCTTACAAATCAAATTTCAAAATTAATTATTTCAGTTCCACTCACATTTATTAAGTGTCCATTCTGTGACAGGTACTGCATTAAGTGCTGGAGATACAAAATGACATAAAATATGGCTCTATTTAGAAAAAAAAAATGTTTATAAAAGCAGTAGAGGAGAAAGACATAAATACCTAGTTAAGTATTTGGCGCATTCATATGGAAGAATGCAGTGCAGAAGTCTCACAGAGGGTATATTGCTTGTTTCTGATTGGGACTGGGGATCAGCTGTCATGTTTCAGAAAGGAAGTACTTCCATAGCAGGATCTGAAAGGTAAATAAAAGTTTGAAAAATAGAAAAGGTCGGTGAGCTAACACATTTCAGGCGTATGGTAAGTTATAAAAGCACAGAACATCGTGGTATGTTCAAGAAACTGTAAGCAATTCCTTGTGTCAGGAAAGCAGACTAACAAGGAGCAAGTAGGGAGATATTAAATCTTAGGGATTCTTCCCAGTTGAACAGAAAACAAACAAACAAACAAAAAGCAAGAAAAATAGTTAAGTCCATTGCAATCGTCCAGATAAAAGTTCATGTAGGCATAAATTTAATGGATAGCAATGGGAATGAAAAGAAAAATAAGAAATAGTCAATATTTAGGAAATAAAGTCTTGAGTTTTTTTTTTTTAATTAAACTTAGTGGGTGAGTGAGGAAGAGGATCCAGTGTGAATCTCATTGTATCAGCCAGCCACTGTTGCAACTATGCTGCACAATAGAACAGTGAGCACTTATTTCTTGATCTTTGTGTACACTGCGATTGGCTGATCTCAGAAGCGTTTGCTTGAGCTTGGCTCCAACCTACTGTGTAGGTCCAGGTTTTCTGCATGTGTCTCTCATTTTCCTTGGACCAAAGGTTTCCTGAGCAAAGTACCTTTGAAAACAAGGATGATAAAATGAAAATAGGGTCGATTAAGAGGAAATGCATAAGCTACGTACCAGAGCCTTTATGTAGTTAGTGCCATGCAGGCAAAGGTAGCAGAGGGGAAGGATCAGAAGGAGTAGAGGGATGTGTGGCAGGATGGTGTGAGCTGGGAAGAGGGAAGGAGTCTATATGTGTGGAGGGGCAGTGCACTTGAAAGTGGAAAGGACAAATAAGGAGGAAGTTGAGCCCCCTCCAAACCCAGACATGCATGGTATAGGTGAGAAGGAACAGCTTCAAATGAGAAGGCTGCAAGAGAAGCAGACGTCTTAGTGGATAGTTAGATTTCAATTAAGTTAAGGAATTTTCAGAGAACAGGTTGAAAGTGCACAGTATTTTGGCAACCTTGGAAAGATAGATGTTACTTGAGAAGTCAAGGTGGAAGGCTGGGATGGAGGGAAAGTGGGACCGTGAGTCACACAGGAAGATGGACAGAGTGGTGGACATTGACACCACAGAGAGGAAGGAAGGAATGACCAGGGGCCTCACACCTTGGGAAAGACTGAGGGTGGCAGGAGTGACTGGCTTGGTTTGCTTAGATTGCTCTGCAGTTGCCAGGTAATTAATCCTCACTCTTCAGTGAATAGAGAAGGCTTGGGCCAGTGTAGACTCAATGGTAACCTGAATGGGTTACTTCTTGTAAAGAGCTCTTGTCTCTAAAGGATGAGGAGATGAAGAGTTTCTGGAGGAAATGGTCCCAGAATTACAGAGGTTTTGAGAAGATGCCTAATTTTCACTAGGTTTGGAAATCGAGAGATGGCCATTAGTAATCGCTTCACCTAGAGTTAATTTCAGTTGACAGGAGAACAGGAACTACAGAAGTGGCTTAAGGAGGAATGGGGACAAAAAAAGCATAGATAGTCTCTCCAGAGAGATGTATCTGAGAAATTGTTTTATTGTTCTACTTTATGCTACTAGTGAGAAACACGGAACCATGTTTCAAGACTGAGAGGAAAGAGGCACTTGTGAGAGAATGAAGAAATAAGAAAGAGAAAATTGTTAGAGGGTAGGATTTACAGTGTAGTTTTATAGCAGTTGGCCTTAAAGAAGGTGGATCAAATTGTAGGGAAAGTGGTGGGGGTGCGTAGGTGTATAGATAAATTTGAGATGGAGGAAGTGACAAATTAAGAACAGTAATGGTCTCAGTTTTCTCGATAATGTTGAAATCTGCACATAATGGAGTTGGCCAAGAAAATAATGGACACTGTAGATGATAGGTAACTCATGTTGAGTTACGTTTAAATCATTGAAGCAAAATTGGATAGGAAAGTAAAAAAAAATAATACTTTTATACATACATACATGTACACTTCATTCAAAGGTTGGGTTACAGATAAACTACAGTTTTTCTGGAACTAAAATCTTGTTATCTCTTGCAGTTACATTTTCAATACTCTATTTATGACGGAATTGTAGAATGTTAGTTAGCAGACAGGGTACCTGGCCCTGAGTGCGTTGGGCCAGCTGGTAGTGTGTGGGCTCCTGACTTCATGTGAGGCAGATTTCATAACACAAGTCCAGGTGATTCTGAGAGTATGTTTGCTAAAACTGGGAACAGTAAAATAAGGAAGGGCTTAGTATAAAAGAAGCAATAGGAATGCCTAGGCTTGGCTGCCTTAGCTCACTGGGAAGTCAGAGAAAAGGGGGCTTTGGGGACAGATTCAGGGGGTTAGCCCGGGACTAGCTACTGCTGCCCACTACTCCTCTGATTGCAAGTCTCAGGGTCCCTTACAGTTTAGGGGATGTGTGTCTGTGGGGGAAGAAATGAGGGAAGAATGGGGGAAAGGGCATGGCCCAAGTGCTCTTCACCAGAATCCACAGCCATGTCTTCTCCCTCCGCCTGGCTGACTTGCCAGACATTGTCAGTGGAAATTAGGCTCTTCCACAGGATCACAATGAAAGCATTCCAAGGACGCATGCATGGGAGATTGTGGTGTGACATGGTTTATTTGGGTAGAAATAAAAGCTGCACCTGGGTTTCCATTTTCCCATCTCTCTTCATCCCACCATGGAGAAAATCTAACCTTGTTCTCAGCAATGCCAAAGCAAAAACCAGTGTCATGAGTTTCTGCTTCATATTAAAGCTTAGTCTTCATGGAGCCCATACCATCTGCTGTGGGCCCCAGTAGCTGCCAGACCCACATAGTCCCAAGCTACTGGGAAAGAGAGTGTGCAAACAAATGGGGTGAGTGAGGATTACAAGCAAGAGAAAGAGTGAATTTCTTTGTTCCCCTGGGATAATATTAGCTTGGGCTTGGGACAGATCACGTGCTTTTTCAAAAGAACCAATCAATGTCCCAAGCTTCCTTGGGCTTTTGATAGGCCCACCCCCTAGTTAGACCAACAGGCCTCTTTGGTCAAGGCCCACCCACTTTGCCCCTCCCCCTCCACCAACAACAACCCAGTACCAGAGGGGATGAAGGAAGGAGCGTTACTCCCCTTGGCAGTGCAATGTTATAGTCTCCTGGGGTGTGAAGGTGTAGCTTCCTAGAGAAGGAAACAGGCTTATGCTCCCCAGTTTATTAAATTCAATGTCTAATTCCTTTTGTTCCCCTTTTCTTTATTAATCATTAGCTAAATACCAACAGTAACATTAGGCCTAAAGGGAGCATTATATATCTCTACTATAATCAGCTTACTTATTTTCAAGATCAAGGCCTAGAGAGGGGAAGCTGTCCCCCTGTCAAGGGCCCAGCAGGTCAGTGATAGGACTTAGGCTCAGATCTATTTCACCAATCTCTTGCTTTGTGAATTCCACAAGTTTTGCCTGATGTAATAGCCTAAACTATCATTAAAACCTCAGAGTTTCCCCAAGCCCGGCAGGTGTACCAAAAAGATAGGGTAATTTGGCAAAGCCCTTGTCATTTTCCTCTGAGACTCTTGCACTAAAGCCCTCCAAAATCAAATCAGGTCCTGTACACAAAAAGTCCATGTTTTGCTCAGAGTTTATACTAAAGGCTTCGTAACAGTCTATGTTTATTTATACTTACTATGAATTATACTTTTTACTTTTATAATTTCATTCTATTTCTTTTGTTCCTAAATATAAATGCATAGGGCAAACTGTTTTATTATGAATTCCAGTGAACATTTGTTGATGTGGTGTATTTTGGTATGTATTTTTCCCCATGCCCTCATATAATGTTATTTACATTACAAAGTTCTCAATAATAATTTTTTGTTATCCCATCTCTTTCATTATTCAGAACTCAACAGTTTATCTTTGAGGATAAAATTTACTATGCTTAAGTGTGCACTGATTGGAAAATTTATGGTTTCTAAAATTTTTTGAATTATTTGAAGAAGTAAAAATAATTTTATAAAGGGAAGAGACTATTTCTAGATATGTCAAACTCTTCCAATATGGCTCACTCTAAAACTTCACCATCCATGGGGAATATGTGTCTTTTATGTTTGGAAAACAGTGGTTTGTGGAACTGACAGTCCTAATAGTGTTTCTAAATGCCAGAGTGAACATCTGCAGGGAAAACCATTATTAAAGGGTGACATGATTGTTGATGATACAAAGTGAATGTTTGACATCAAATTTTGCTATATACTGAGCCATTTCTACCCAACTTTGAATTAGCTCTGCAACTGGAGAGGAACAACAGTAGGGAGTGACTTAAATAGGACTCAGAGATGCCATCAACAGTCAGAATATTATTGAATGAACTTAGATATACCATGGGTGAAAATAAATCACATTCTCAAAAACACAGTAACTATAAATTTTAACTTACAGCGTGAGCATCTGTTCTGTCCTCTTTCCTGTATATTTAGCTTCAGAATATCTTCAGTAAGCTTTTTGCAGTGAGAATATCTCAATAAAATCACTGGACGCTAACCTAGTAGCTATAATGGCAGCCCTTATCAAGAATAGACTTGGGAGGAGCTAAAAAGCTTTTTAATTCCTGCCTAATTATTTTAGAAGGTTTATATTGAAACCTAGAATTAAAAATCACTACTCTAAGGAAGATACGGTATGTGTAAATTTGTTGTGGAGTAGAAAACAGAGACACTCCGATTCCAATGGCCCAGAGCGGTTGTAAGCTCTCTGCCTGCAAGACGTTGGATGTCGAACTTCGGTGGAAAACCTAGTTGCCAGTGGTAACTGAATGGCAGTTTAGCCATTCCAACCATGGTTTTAGTTCGAAAGTTTTCTCAGCTAAAAATTAGCCAACACGTAGAAGGACAAGTTTAAAATCCAACCTGGGAAATCTAAAGATGAGCCCTTACATAATATATACCCAATCTACGTTGAATAATATAATATATGTCAAGACCTAAACTTTGTTTTTTAATACTGGTGAGGGTATAATACTGCCAACTACAGGTGGGAAATATTTTAGACTATATTGCCTTCGATAATGTCAGCATTACTTTATATTAGATGGTGTGTGTATATGTGAGTATAAAAACATAAGTCTCATAAGTGAATACTGTCGGGAGTAGTAAGTAGAAAGGAAGCATTAAAACATACAAATATTTCTAGAACAGTGTCTTCTACTTAAAAAACACTCATTTGTCGCCATATTCAGTCTTCAGCCACAGGGATAAATGTCAGCATCTCTAAGTCACACCACGCCCCTCATCAGCGTGTACTGACCCGCCCTCCCAGCCTTCCCTGCCACTGTCCCCGCCACCCCACTCCGTCCGCCGCACGCACCCCCGGGCCCTTCTCGCAGAGCTGTCACCTGCTGCTCTCTGACCACGTGCTCTTCCTTCTCAGAGCCCCAGCTGACCTCCCGAAAAAACGCTCCTGCTCCCTCAGGCAGGGTCTTTCCTCCTTTGTAGCCTTCTTTAACTTTAGGTATCTCTTGGCTTCTTTTTTATACTTTTTAACTTCTCTCACCTTTTCTTGCCCAAATGTACACCTTTGCTTCGGAGCCAGTCAGCCCACAGTATCCCCTCAGGCTATCGATCAGCAGTCGTGGTTCCCTTACACCGTTGATATTCCCAAGGCTCCCCTTTTCCCCACAGAGGCAAAACTCTGTTCCCTACCTCATAAAGGGGAGGAACCACCAACTTTTATTAAACCAGTGTTTATTGAACACCTACCGTGTGTCAGGCACTATGCCAGGTACTACAAATACAAAGTTGTACGGAATAGGGATTCTGCCCCCAACGTGCTCACAGCTTAGGCTCAGCAATAGGAGTGCAAACAGTGAAAATACCATGCGCTTATATTTAAATGCAAATACGTGGAAAAGGTAGCAGCAGTTACCTTTACTGAGAGAAGAAGATTGAATTTGGGGTTCAAGGAGGATGTTTGCATTTTCTCTAGTATTTGAATTTTACATTGAGACTATAATTATGTGCCTATTGGGTAATGAAAAATGTATGGATTTTTATAAATGAAAACATGTGAAACATTATAAAGCTTCACTTGCTGAATCTAATAATAGAAATGGTACACAAATGGGAGGATTTGGCATGGGGACAGGCGCAGAGTGTGTACAGAAGAACCACAGGCAAAGGAAGGAGGTGAGAGGCCGAACACCCTGAGTCGTACTGGAAACCTATTTGGGGCCCGAAAGTATTTCAGGGAAACGGGGTACAGAGGGGAATAAGCATGAGCCACCTCATTTATGGGTTGTTGGAAAAAGTGCCAATGAAAAACATATTTAGGAAAGTTTAAACGCCCCTGTCAATTTTTCCTACCCTAGAAATCAGGAACTTTGTCTTTGTAATTTACTTGGTAAGGCACCCACATCAGGCTATGTATAAAAGTGTTCTTTTTTAGAGTTTCATGATGCCCAACTGTGTCCAAGAAAAGCAGAATTATAATAGGACTAATGATGAATATGTAAAAATTAAAGAGAAAGCTTAAAGCAACCTGGCTTACTTCTTGTTAAAATGTGAATTCATTCCCACTCTATCGATTATTAGAAACCACACACCCACATCAATCAACTTACACATTCTATCGCATCTAAGCAGAACAAAGTTGTTCAAAGTTACCTTTTGAACAAAAACGCTTTCATTAAACAAGGTTAAAAAATTCATGCCTTTTTAAAGAAGGCAAGCCACAACTGCAGAAAGAGAGAAAGGCAAAATTCAGACAGTTTTGTAAACTGTCGTGAGGTGCTACGGGGAGACGTTACAGGTACTTAGAAACACGGGTGCCGCACTGGTGCCGGGGGCTTTTGTTTGCTGCGCTGACACACCCCAGAGAACATGCTGCTGCCATTAGCTTAGTGGCCGAGCGTCCAGGAACCATTTTAAGTGATGTACGTGGGCCAACACTTTTTATTCTTAAAAAATATTTATCTGTTTTAGTGTTATTAGTAAACTACTGGTTTTGCATTTATCATAGTTTTTTTTTAAAGAACTTTACACTGTATTTTTCAATTACAGTGTACCCTCAACATTATTTTCTATTAGTTTCAGGTGGGGGGCATAACGGCCAATCACACTGTACAGTGTTCCGAGTGCCCGCCTGGCACCATGCAGATTATTACAGCGTCATTGACTGTATTCCCTGTGCTGTCCTTTACGTCCCGTGACTGTTTAGTACATACCAACTCAGTCCCTTCACCTTTTTCAGCCACTCCCCCAAACCCACTCTCCTGTGGCAACCATCAGTCTGTTCTCTGTGTTTATGAGTCTGGTTCTGTTTTGTTTACTCATTTATACTGTTCTTTAGATTCTGCTTTTATATAATTTCTTGGCTGACTGCTTAATTGAGATAAAATAACATCTGATTTGATACTTCTAAGAGGGTAGTCCTATGGTTGAAAATTCTCAAAAGTTAATATTTTTTTTAATTATTATTGTTAATCTAGAGCCACAACAAAGAGAGATGGTCTTGGACTCCCTTTGCTGAGGAACGTCTGTTCAGGGCACGAAGTTTGTGAGCCCACCCTTCTACTGAGGTTTTAGGTCCTTCTTAGGGTCACTGATTTCTCTCATGCTTTTAAATTTGTCTCCCAGATCCTCCAAGATATCATTATCACCCCACTTCCGCAAACTCCAGATTCCTAGTATCAGCATTTACCTGAAGGGCAGCTCAACCTTCAAGTTTGGTTGCTTAGCATGATTCATGCTTGATTTTTTGCTTATTTTTTATTTGTCAAAGGGTTTGCTTAAGAATTTCCCTGAATTTCGTATAAGCTAAGCAATGCATTTAAATGTGTATTTGCATTAATTTACCCAAGAACTATTTGTATTTTTACCATCAGGACTTTGAGAATTGATACATTACTGGAAACAGAAGTCTAGAGTCCAGTAATTGTTTGCTGAATGAATGAACGAACGAATGAATGAATGAACGAACGAATGAATGAATGAATGAGTGAATGAGTGAATAGTTATCCCTTGTAAATGGCTGAGTTCAAATAAACCATTTGGGTCCAGTGCAGGTTAAAACTGACATGAAGCTTGGTTTTATCTCACTGGATCTGGATTATTTTTGATAAGACAGACCAATTTAAAATATTCCTTTGAAAAATATGGAAAACCACATGACATGGGAACAAAGTGGAGGATGACGTCCATAATATGCTGAGAAAGTTTGAAATGGAAAATTCCTTTTAATAAGAAACCACATAATAAAAAGTTCTGGTTATATTTGTAGTTACAAGCTATGGCTTATTACTCTGTCTAGAGAATCTTATAATGATCCATTGTTATAGGAAGAAATAAAATAGGGTTCACAAAGGAGCTTTTATCAGATTATAATGTGTCCTGTTGTAAAGTGGGAAAGAAGAGGCGTATCTGGCTATTTGTTGTCGCTGCTTATGTGGGCTTTGGATCAGATACTTATTAGAATTCTTTCTGAACCCCTGGGAAGCCCTTTAGACCAAATTCCTAGCCATGACCACACCCGAAATATAATGCATAAGAAGGCTGCTTGATAGGGCCCTTTAGGTACTAAAACAAATCAAAACCAGTCCAGTTCATTCCAACGAAAGCTGTCCTCCCATATGTTCTTTTTGTACTACATACTCTTTAGCTTTTCATCTTTCTGACAACCAGAAACTCTGATACTTTATAGAATTTTAATGTACTTTATCTGCTATGTAAGACTTGTGTTACCATAGAGTATGAGATGAGACTGGCCAAGGGGATGATGAGCATTTAGATGAAGTTTCAGCTCACAGCCGTGTTTCTGAAGCGCTGCCGTTGCTGTTGGCGTCTGCAGGAGTTAACGAACCCCATTAGCTCTCTGGAATAAAAATAGTGGCTTGGTCAGCTGTAGTAAAATGGAGGAAGTGCTCGTTGTATTTGTGGCTGAAGAAATTAGTAAACTTTTTCTTTTTTCTCTATGCCTTTTCATCTTTTGTTTCCATGAATCAGAATTTCTGGACATGGCAGCCAGGGCTGGCATGGCGCACACAATACCCTTGGCTCCAAAGAGGTCGCAAGTTTGGACCATTTCCCAGATTATACATCTGCCCCTCTAGCTTGCATTTCAGAGCATATGGCTGTGGCAGAGGGGGCAGATGAGAAACCGTCTCAGCAGTGCTTGCAAAGAGGAAGAGAGAAGAAGCTTCTTAGTTGTTACTTGAGTATTAATAGGGTGTGAGTAGAACTGCTTCTGAATCGTCTTCAGTAAATTAAAATGTACACAGTGCTCTGCAGTCATAGAAGCCAAAGTAAGTCCTGCCTAGTAGGAACACACATCTGACCTCTGTCGTTAAGGAGTTTACGTGTCACTTGAAATGACCACAGCAGTACCTGCGGGGAGGGGGAGTGGGATTTGGAATAGTCCATTTATTGCTTTACATTGTATTGACTTCTCAAGAACTGACATATTATTTCCCTTAAAATTTTATTTCTATATGCAAATACTTATTGGGGTAATTAACTCATTTCAGAGAATGCTACCAAAAGGCAACATAAGGCTAGGCAGAGGCCCTAGGTTGCTGTCTCACTGCTGAGAGGACAATGCTTTATGGTCCGGGAAAAATATCAAGAGTAAGAACAGATGAAGGGAAAGTGATGGGTATGAGAAAAGATGTACCTATCATTCCTTATCCTGAGCTCACCTGTCACTTTTGTTCCGAATCCATCCCCAACTGTTTCTTCCAAGGCCTTCTTCAATCAATCAATAGCTTTTTTTCTTCCATCTTTACATTCTTCCTTATCATTGGCCCCTTCCTTTAAACCGGGAGGAATAATCAAGGTGAAAAAGAAATGGTGGGGTGGAAATACGAGAATATAGAAGCAAGGAGAAACAGAAGGAAGTGGACTTTAAAAAGCCGTGGACAGAAGTAAGTGCAGCCTGTAACTAGGTCCTGAAAGCTTTGTTTTCTTTGCCAAGAAGTCTCACTTTATTGTGGGAATAATAGAGTGACCATCTAAAAATTAAAAATCAGACCTTGTCATATCCCTTCTTCGAGACTTTCAATGTGGAACAACTCAGTATCCACATGCAAAAAGAAAAAAAAAGAACCTATATCTTTTACTGTATGAGAAATTAAGAATGATTCATAGATCTAAATGTAAAAGCTAAAACTAAAAACCTTCTAGAAGAAAATAGGGAGAAATTTTAGTGATAGTGGGTTAAACAGAACAACTTTTTAGGACACGGAAAGACTATGAAGTATAAAAGGAAAATTCAAGAAATTTGACTTTGTCAAAACGAGAAATACTTTTTCTTCCAAAGATACTATTGAGAAATGAAAGCACAAGCCACACTGGGAAAATGTTTAAAAACATGTATCCAGAAAAAGATCTGTATAGAGAATATACACAACCACTGGAGCCCAGGGGACACCAGTGTTTAAGGACAAGCAAAGGGCCAGCTAAGACGACTCAGCCACTTTCGATAAGCAGCAGCGAGGGGCCGAAGACGGTTGTTAGAGAGAAGTGGGTGGAATCGCTATTAAAGGGTGTATAAAGCAAGCGTACAGGACTTGATAATTTCTTACATTTGGGGACAAGAGACAGGGAGACCAACCCAGAGCTGGCCTGAGACTTTGAAGCTGGAAGATCAGCAGAAAGGTGATACCTTTAATAGAAAAAAAAATAAACCATGAAGAAAAGCCAAGTTATGAGGAAGAAGCATTTGCAAATATGAATCTGGAACTCAAGAGATGGATCAAGGTCAGCAATATAGATTTAGAAGTTATCTCCATAAAGCCGATAGTTGGATCTTGGTTTTGTCCACATGATTGCACAGATTAAATTAAGTAATAATTCTTTTAAAGAGTTAGCAGCCATTAATTGATTTGGTTAACTAGAAGCCTCAGATGAAGGCACAGGCAGTTACTAGAGTTAATGATCAGTCTCATTTTTGCTATTATCATGTTCAGTGGCTTAAAATGACTACGATGTTTCTCTGAAAATGAGCAGCTGTCTGGAAAGGCAAAATTTCTAGCAGTTACAAAATGGATACCAAATTAAATCAATTTATATGTTTATATTCATAAGACATCGTAAACATGCAAATGTGATCCTTGTGCAAGTTTTTAAATGTTAGTGAGACAAGAGCACACGGAAGTCATTATGCATAGAAACTGGACTACCTTTGCCCGTGCAGTCTTGTGTTTTCTTTAAAGACGTGGTTATATGTGTGTTTATTATATTGGTCCTCTGTTTCGATCAACGGACAAAAGTCAGCTTATGCACATACTTCTGCATACACATTAGGAAAATAATATTAAATAAATTGTTTCACACAGCAGCTACTCCCATGTTAGAGTAATGCTGAATAAATTATGGTATGTTCTTCCTAAAGTAGTTAGTGTTATCTTCAGAGGTTAATAGATAAATTGTCTTATTATTTAAAAATACTTTTTGTTGTATATGCATAAAAGGTACAGGTTTGCAAAGAGTGACTTTTTTATATCGTAAATTGGAAATTCATATTACACACATACACAGTATTTTACTTTGCATACTCATTATGCCATGTTTGCTGGTATCAATACTGAAGTTTTTACAAAAATTGCTCTATGCTGTCCTCAGAACAAGCAGGAAAAACATAACATTGAAACTGGATGGAGTAAGCACCAATAGCATGCTCCACAATAAATTATTATTTCTTTCTAGGCTTAGAGAAAAAAAAGGCTTCCAAGAATGTGCATTGAATACCTACTTACATGTGGCCTTCAGGAAGAATTGGGGTGGTAAACAGAACAGATGCACTTTCAAGAGTTAATATCTGATCGTCAATCGCTAAATGCTAGTAACAACCTGGAATATTTACTTTTGAAATAAATGTGAAGGGCTCTGCGGCTTCTTTTCCTCCATTGACTTTTGAGATGCTGCTGTAATTATGACGTTTTTCTGCCTACAAATGGCATAAATTCTGTTATAGTGACTAGGGTGGAATGTCAGTCCTTTTTGATATACCTTTTTCAGTATTGCTACTGATATCGAGACTTCACTGAAGAGATAGTCAATGCAGTGTAGTTATATAGATGTCACTTTTCATTATTTTATTCTGAAAAAGGAGGAGAAAACTCCCCTAGGGGAATATTGGTAACAAGGAAGATATTTTATTTTTTTAACTAATATTCATTGCTCTTTTTAACACTTGATACTTATTAATTACATTAAGTGCAAATCACATGCTAATATGGAAAGTTAAGAAATATTCAAATCTTTGGATTTTCCAGAAGTGAATTTTACCAGATACATATTTATTAAATTAAACAGGCTATTACCTAAAGCTTAGAAATCCTCTGTTCATATAGATTTTTATCATCTTGGGACTTTGCCAGTGACATAAAATATAAATCTTGAGAGAAGGGCTTTTGATTTTTACTAAAAGTAACTTGCATATCCTGTAAGACATCAATCACAGGACTCATTAGGAACATCATGCTAAAAAATTAAAGTAATTCTTACACTACAATTATACCACTCTATTCTTGAAAATACATAGCTTCTTATCTGAATATGCTTTGCCTTTTAGACTTCCACTTTAAGAAAGGAAAAGTAATTTTTGATTAAATATCTATTGATTTACTGTCTCCCAGGCCCACCAAATGGAGTTTTCTAAGACTAAAATGCAGTTACCTCTAGAATAAATTTTGGCAGCTGAAATGGAATTTGGCAACTGTTTAACTGGGCACAGAAAATTCACTGAATTTACAACAAGAAGTAAAGTGGACAGTATTTTATCTCATTCAGGATGCAGTGGTATTTTAAGGAAGGATAATAATAAGGTGGCAACCCAATATAATAAATAAGTGAAAATGAATTTAGTTTTGTAGCTCATAACCCCATACAATATTGTAGATCAAAAATGCAATTTTTGGAGTCTTTCTTTTTTAAGATAACATCCAGCAGTGAGAATTAATTCATGGGAAGTACTTAGCATAGCTCCTAGAACAGTCAGTTTGCAATAAAAGTTAGGAATTACTGTGTTTTCTGTTGCTGTTTTCTATCCCATTCTGTGTCTTTCTTCACCTTTCTCCCGTGGACTAATTTCAAGAAGCGTGATTTTGGCTCACCTAGATTTCGATTCCTGGCTTCTGTTCTTTTGACAATAAATGGATTCTTTTCCATACCTTCTCCTGTTTCATTCTCACTGAAGAGAGAGGAGGAGATTGGCAATGGCGGTGGCCTCCTGGCAGACGTGTCTGGCGCACGTGGTTTTTAGAGTCAGGTTGTAAGAATAGAAGTGATTTTCAGTGAGACATACCGCTTTTCAGGCTTATTCTTCACTTGCCCTTACAGACAGGGCTCTTAAAATAATTTCCAACAAAAAGAATCCCATCCTCCATTTTAATGACACTAAAGAAGAAGAAACAAAGAACATTTTTCGCACAAGATTTAGAAAATCTAAATCCAGGATTTTTTGGGGTTTTTACTAAAATCTAAGGTAATTGAACTCATTTTGAAATTTTAGTAATGCGTACCTTGAATTTTCAAAGGTGATCATTTATTCTAAGTTCTTTTTCTTATTTTTCTTTTGTAGTCCCAATAATATTTTTCCATTTCAGCCAGTAAGGATAACAGCACTACTTTAGCCTTTAAATGCTCATGCAAATTATGGCATCCAGTCGTGATACTTGACTTCTCACAGTCCCGGTACCGCAGGAGAGCCTGTGAAGGTCCGAGCAAAGAAAAAGGCATGGGAGCAGACAAATTTTCAGAGAAGATAAAACTGGTCATACATAGGAAACAATGAAGAGCCAGCAACTTGTAAATACTGCACTCTGAAGTAGCAAGTGCCAGATTGTGTGGCACAGACAATAGGGCAACAGGGGCTTAAAGATGGGCAAGATCAGCATAGGCTGTGCTCATCAAGAAAGGATTTGGCCTGAGCTTTGAAGGATTGGGTGGATGTGGATCACGACAGAGGAGAGGGCAAGGCCTTCTGGGCGGCGGGGAAAGCAAAAGCAAGCTCGGAAGTAGAAATGTCATGCAAATGTCATAGTACGCCTTAATTTTAATGATTCTGTGGTCCTACAAGGTGACTTTGATCTCATTGTCATTTATATCCACAGCAAAGATTCCAGTTTAATAGCCGCCTTCATTTAGAGACAAGGAAGATTGAAGGGTAAATACTGAATACATACATTTAAGAAATAATCATAGTAAATAGAAATATTAAAAAGCCGGAATTTTAGTTTCTAGCTACTCTAAACATAGTCTTTAGTCCAGGGCTTGTTTTAAAAAACAGAAGACCAAATTCTTAGGGCATCATAAAGTAACTCAAACATCCAGAAAACTAATCTGTGTAGGAGAAGAAGGATGTTTTTCTTGATACTCTAATAAAAATGGCTGCCACCATATTTTATATGGCGCCAGTTCTCCTGCGTATTAATCAAACTCTTTTAAGGCTAAACTTCAGACTTGCTCTCTTCCCAGAGTCTTTAGTGAGTGAGCCGTGGTGAATGTAACCATCATTCAACTCCTTGCCGTCTCCAGTGAGGAAGAATGCTGACACCCAAATGTTTCAGAGTCAAGTGCAAGAACTCGTTAATACCGCGCCCAAGTAGGAACTGCTGATCATCGGGGATTTGATCACAGAGTAAATCAGAGGTTGTGCATCACCATGTCTGTGACAAACATGCATTAGTAAAAGTAAATAAGCATGATGACAGACCAATTAAGCTCTGCTTACATAATTGGTTCTTGAAAACACTTTATTCTGATATATTAGGAGAAAAATGAGCATCAACTTACAAATCAGAGTGACTCTTTTAGAACACTGAACACAAGAATTCTTAGAATTTTGTAGTAAAAGATCCTGGCAGAAGGCAGTATTGATTCAAATTACTGGTCAGCACTCTGAAGATGCTGTACTTTTCTGGGTGTTAAAAATCTACTGGGAATACAAGAGAAAGAAAATTGAGTTTCAAGTACATTGAAACATTTGATTTGAAATGAAGTAGAAAGAACCTCATGCTCTAATGTCGCTAGGGTTTGAGACTAATTTGTGGATAAAAAGTAAAAATACAGGTCTGCAAGTAATATTTTAAAATTTTACTTCTGAGGAGACTTGGGGTGGTGAACACAAAATACAATGTACAGATGATGTATTATAGACTTGTACACCTGAAACCTATATAATTTTATTAACCAATATCACCCCAATAAATTCAATTAAAAATGGAAAATAAAAAAATAAAAAATAAAAGAAGGAAAATTGGAAAAATAATTTGCTTCTGAGATATATGACCAGTTCAAAATAAGTTAAAAAATATAAAACAGTATAATTTTGAGGAGAACGGCAGAGGTTTAGAAAAAGAGAAGACTTCTTAACTCTTTGGGAAAAAAAAATTGAAATGAGTGAAGATTATCGTGTGACCATGACTGGAACAGAAACGGAAGAAGAACAAGAAATCACATCATTTTAACAATCTCATTAATGAGCTAAGAAACCGTCTTAGAAAATACTTCATTTGTGGACTGGCACTTCTCAAAAAGAAGAAAATGTAATGTTCTTATATAAAAGACACATTCAAGCATGATTTTCCAAGCAAGTGCTTCACCCTATGAATAAAATTAGTGTAAATCACCCAGTTTCAGAAAACCTGTGAGGTTGAAAGAGTGGGTATTATTTTATTTTATAAATGAGGAAACTGAGATGTTGATGCAAATAGGAACCAAGTCTAGATCTGAATCTAAGTCACGTTAAACGTTTTAAATACCTAAATCACTCACAACTATTAGAATGTTCATTTGCCTTCAGATACATAATGTAGATAAATTCCAACCCAAACAGAACCTTTTTTTATTATAATTTTCCCATTCATCAAAGTCAAGTTCTCAGTAATTGACGGTCTCTTGAGTGTTTTTAAATACACTCATTTAGATTTTTGTACTGAAAACTTTTTCGAACTTAATCCTATGGAAATAACGACACACTCTTATAGCCAAATAGACTCTTTCAAATTGTTTTTCAACTTCATTATTTTCATTAGAATTATAGTTCAGACATTATAAAGGAAGCAAGGAGGCTTTTTCAGGTAATGCTTCATGAGTAAGGAGAGAGGAGACAATGTTGGCACCTAATTAGAATTTCTAAGAACTTTTATGTTCAGGAATTTATATTAAGGAATTTTATTGATTTTTTAAAGTCCCCTAGGGACAGTGGAGCTCCTGGGCTGCTGATTCTCAATAACCAAACTCATACCTGCCAAACAAAAATGCATTACTCTGTGACAAGGTATAATTAGTAATTTCCCTCTGTACTGGAATAGTCATTTTAGCTGTCAGAAATATCTTTTTCTTAGTAAGAAAATTTACTTGCAGGAACAAATTAAGATCTGAAGGATACTTACCCAGATGAGCAAGCAAGGAGAATTGGATTATTTGAAAGGAGCTATATTCTTCTCGATCACTGGAATATATCACAGACTAAGTGTTTTCTAGGGACTCCTCCTGACACTTTTGCCAATCTCCTAATTCACAAATACCAGTATAATTTGTAATTTTCTCCCTGAAATAGAGCAAATAATAATTGATGGCCTAAAGGGGCATCTTCAGATCCTTCTGACAATAATGTTTTGAGTGCGGGACCAAATTAATTCATAATACTATTTGTATCGGTTAGGAATGCTCTAGGCTACAAATAACAGAAAGCTCAACTATTAGTGTCATTAAGATGTAAGGATTATATTTCTGACATAACAAGTCATCTGAAAATAGGACCCTGTTAGCAGGGAAGTGAAGGAGGGAGAGTTCATGGGTGTTGGGTTGCTTGTGTCTCTGATTCTCTCGGCTTCTTCGTCTTGACCATCTCGTGGTAAAAACAGGACAAGGTAGGATGAGGGAAGTGCTGGCCTTCTCTATCTTCCGAGTACAAGCTGAGGGCTCCACCGTCCCTCCACACATACCTTGTTGCCCAGAATTGGCTCATCACCAACCCTGGCAGCAAAGCCTACACATGAACATTTGATTTTCTAGCCTCTACTCTGGAAACAGTGAAGGAATTCTGCCACAGAAGTAAGCTTCACCGTATGTCACATTGCCCCGTTACAGTTGTGGCATTCACCATGAGCTTATTGGGATCTAGAAAATAATCACTTAAGGAGAATTCCTGTATATCCAAAGACAAACACAGAAAAATTATCCCCCCAAAGGTTTTAGAGGCTGAACTCTTTGCTAGGTGCACTTTCTGAAAAGTGATTCAAATACATGCCTCAGCAAAATATCAGATTCCTTTTAGACAAGGACCATCAGAGTCACTTGAAAACATATGAAACTCCAATGTCAAGCATTTGCTGCAGAGGGTAGTGACAGGAAACCCTCATAGTTCCCATGTTTGAAGGATAACCATTCATTTTTTAAAAATTGCACTGATAAGTAATAGTGATTTATTGTTCAACTTTTAATTATTAACATATAAATAAATGTGCCAATAAGTATATATGTATATGGTTTTATAGACACACACACATGGTCTGTCCAGAAAAAGTCCAGCCAGTGTTAATATAATGAGAATGGTTTGCGCCACATCAGTATAACCTGGCAGCCAAGGAGAGTGCACTGGAATGCACATGCGTGAACAATGACAACTTCACTGTACTAGTCAGTAGGGGTGGTAAACGCCATTGAATGAGCATGTGTACTGTGTGGCCATTGCATTTAAAATGACTGAGTGAGTAGAGCAGTGAATCTGCATCAGATTTTGTGTTAAGCTTGAACATTCCTCTGTGGAAACTATTTGGATGATTCAGAAGGCTGTAGCTATGGGCAACTAGTAATGGGCAGCTTCATCATAACAATGCACCAGCTCATGCATCCCATCTCATGCTGAGTGTTTGGGTGAAATATCAAATCACCCAGGTGACTCAGCCCCACCTACAGCCCTGATTTGGTGCCCTGCAACTTCTGGCTTTTCCCATAACTAAAATCACCTTTGAAAGGGAAGAGATTTTAGACTGTCAGTGAGATTCAGGAAAATACAACGGGGCAGCTGATGGCAACTGAGAGAACTGTGTGAGGTCCTAAGGTGCCTACTTTGAAGGGGACTGAGGAGTCATTGTCCCACGTACAATGTTTCTTGTATCTTCTTCAATAAATGTCTCTATTTTTCATATTACATGGCTGGATACCTTCTGGACAGACCCTCTTGTGTGTGTATACATGTATACATGTATATGTATATACATACATATGTGTGTATATATATATTTAAACACATACACTCCTATGGAACAGGTATATCAGAATTTTCACCTGAAATAACCCGTGTTACCCCTAAGTTGACATAATTTTATCTCGAGGCAAAAATATTTGCTCTTTTAGAAAGTATGTAAACTTATTAAAGTGTCCAGTTGCTAGTCATCGTTTGGAAGTAACTCACAGATCCTCGTGCTCGTTGTCTTCATAAGGGGACCCAGACGTAGACCGGGGTCTCCGGGTTGCAAACTGCTATTCCAACTTTCCACCGATGTTCCCACGTCACGTTTAAAAGAAACCATCGCGTGCTTGTGCTGATCGTTTTGCAATATATATAAAATTAGATCATTACCCTCTACACATGGAACTAATATAATGTGTGTCAATTAAAAAAGGAAATATCATATCGTATGTCATTTTATCTTAAATTAGCCACATTTTAACAGCATATTAGCCCTCCTGTAGTAAACTTAGAAAATGATGCTATATTTTTTCCTTATTCTCTGAATGAAAAGAAAAAAGTCTGATTTCTGTAAGATGTTGCGTAATTTGATCAGAATTCAGTACTGTAATATATATTTTACCACCTTGTCATATATTTATTTCCGATATCTCTCCCCTCATTTTCACAATTATATTTTTATTTGATAGATCATACTTGCCCTATAATAAATAGTACCAATATCTGGTGTTAAATTGTGTGGACTTCAGCATATTGAGGCCAGTAAATATTTATAATTAGTTGTTTTGTCAATCGGTATGTGCTTAGCTGAAAGTGATAATCGATGACAATGGTTTCACCAAAAGGGTTTGTTTTTCTCCGGCCTGAAGAAGGGTAGAAGCAGGCCGGCCAGAGCTGGGACACTTCCTCAAGTAAGTCATCCGACTGCTAGCCTCCTCGTGACCCCGGCTCCTCCATACATACTCTGTGGCTTTCCACTCAGAGGTCCTGGTGGCTGCTGCTCCTTCCTGTGCCAGATGAAAGGCAGAAGACAGAAGACCTGCTAGCTGGTTCTGCCCCTTTTATCTAGAGAACAATAGCTTTCCAGACACTTGACCTCAGACATGTTGTTTACATATAATTACTTAAAACCAGTGCACGGTAACCCAGAATTTTATGACTATATGGGGAGATGAGTATTTTTAATAAGCGATATTTCTTCTCCAAACAAAGTCAGGATTTTTATTAAAAGGAAGACGATGAAAAGGATTCCAGATAGATAACAAATAGTTTTGCCTAGAACAGATGAGTTAACCAAATAAAAATTTTCCCATTTATTATATATTAGGTTTTGTTCCTAAATTTAACTTAAAAGCCTGAAGTAATTGAAAAGAAAGCAGTTTTGCAATGCAGCCACCAAAAATTATCTGTAAACAAGTTCAGTGTTCTCTGACCAGCAGCTAGCACATACATTGCAGAAATTTAATGAATATTAAATTGTGTTGATTGCTTCAATGATTTCCCTTAACCTGAATTTCTACTTTAACAGTTGCAACTAACTGTTCATATATACAGTCAACTCTTAATTACAAAAGGGTGAATTCCCTGGCTTCCCATTCTGGTTGGGAAGTCTGCCTGTCCATTTCTTCTGTGCACTGTAGCCCAGAGCAAGGCTTTCCCTCCTTTGTGAATCGCAGGGTGAACTCTGCTCCCTGCTGTAGCAAAGCAAGGCCTGAGTGGAAGCGTAGGCGAGTTTCCTCCGCACACTCAGGTCATCTTCCTTACAAAGTCTTTCCCTCCCGTGACCTTCTCCTCCTGCAGCAAAGATATAAGAACACAGGCAGTTATGCAAAGAAGCAGCTACTCTGGGGCCAGTCTTCTTGGTCTTGACTGTGAATCAAGGTGAGGCATACTGTGTAAGAATATAAAATGCATTTGCATAAGAATTTACCAACTCCTAGCAAATCAGGTATTCAGTTTCTTGTTTGAAATATTGTGAGTTTCCAGTGTGGAAAACATTCAGTTTGTTCAGTAAGTCATGTGCTCACTTGACAAACACCTGTAAAATTCCTACTATGTGCTGTATATCATGCTGAGCTCACAATGGATATAGTCATTCTGTACTCTTCAGCCCAATTGAGTATTTGTAAATGGGGCTTGAAAAACTGTTACCCTCATAAGTCACCTCTTTTGTTTTATTGTAAAGCTGTATGGCGAGGGTGGGAGTTAATCATGTGGACTAACTGTGAGTCTGTGGATGGTCCCCCAGGGGTTACATAGCGTATGCCCTGCATCAGTGAGTGTAGTGTCTCTGGTTACTTCACTGCACTTTTGAGGATTGGTTTTCTGATTTGCATTATCCATGATGTTGGCTTAGATCATCTAGAGTTGGACAAATACAGAGATTTGATGGAGGGGGGTTTTTTTGCTCAATTTTTCTCATATGTATCTGGATCTTAGATAACTTATTCTTTCCTTTAATTGCCATAAATATTAAAATCTCTTAAGAGAAATTAGTACCTGTGTTCTTTATTTTCTTTATTCTTTTGTGAATAGATATGTCCACCTCCCTTCGGGATTAGGATACATGATAGACTTCAAACTTGGAAAATTTGCAGGAAGGTTGGCTGGCTAATTTCATTCCATGATGCATGGAGAAAATACTCCATTCTTCAAGCCCTTTTAGATCCTTACCCTGTAATCACTTTTAATATTACTGAGAAAAAAACTAGTCATCTTATTCACTTCAGTGAGAAATCTCTGCAGTATTGATTATTAAACAAATATATAGTATATTATGTATGTTTTTATGAACACATCCTTTTTTATATTCCTTTTTTGTATAATTTACTTTTACATTGGTGACTTTTTTAAATCATCATTTTTACTTAATTTCTACCCAAAATTACCTAGGTATCTATATCAGTAGATCTGTGATCTCTTCATTATACCTTTTATTAAATGAATTATTTGTCTTCAGTTAGCACCAAATGCGAAATCTGTCATGACAAATTTTAAGTCCACTTCAGAAATTATGATATTACTTTATACTGAATCATAGCATTTTCTCTTCTTGGCTTTTCAGAAAGTCTATAATATGTATATCTTATTACTTTTATAATTTAAACGTCTAAAAAATGTTAGTAAAATTTAAAAATTTAACTTTACTAAATATTCTTTTAATATTTTTATTGAATTTATGGGGTGACTTGGTTAATAAAATTACATAGGTTTCAGGTGTACAGTTCTATAATATGATACCTGTATATTGTATCGTGTGTTCAGCACCCCTAGTCAAGTCTCCTTCTGTCACCATTTGTGCCCCTTTTCTCTCTTCTACCTCCCCTCACCCTCCTTTCCCTCTGGTAAGCACCATACTGTTGTCTGTCTGAGTTTTCTTCTTAATGTCTTCACCTTTATAGCCCAGCCCCACCACACCACACCCCCTGACAGCTGTCAGCCTGTTCTCTGTATCCAAGAGTGTGTTTCTATGTTGTTCGTTGGTTTATTTTGTTCATGAGATTCCACATATGAGTGAAATCATATGGTACTTGTCTTTCTCTAACTGGCTTATTTCACTTAGCACAATGCTCTCCAGGTTCATTTATGATGTCTCAAGGGGTAAGATTTCCTTCTTTTTTATGACCAAGTAGTATTCCATTGTGTAAATGTACTACAGCTTTTTTTACCCATTCACCTACTGATAGACACTTAGGCTGCTTTCAAATCTTGGCTACTGTAAATAATGCTGAAATGAACATAAGGGTGTATATACCCTTTCAAATTAGTTTTTCAGGTTTCTTTGGATATATTCCCAGAAGTGGAATTGCTGGGTCTAAGGCAGTTCCATTTTTTGAGGTAACTCCATACTGCTTTCCATAGTGGCTGCACCCATCTGCATTCCCACCAACAATGCAAAAGGATTCCCCTTTTTCCACATCCTCGACGGCACTTGTTGTTTGTTGATTTATTGATGATGGCCATTCTGACAGGTGTGAGCTAATATCTCATTATGGTTTTAATTTTCATTTGATGATTAGTGATGTCGAGCAATTTTTCATATGTCTATTGGCCATCTATATGTCCTCTTTGGAGAAGTGTCTATTCAGATCCTTTGCTCATTTTTAATTGATTGTTTCTTTGGTGTTGAGTTTTATAAGTTCTTTATAAATTTTGGATATTAATACCTTATTAGATGTATCATTGGCAAATATGTTCTCCCATTGAGTGGTATGTCTTTTCATTTTGCTGATGGTTTCCTCTGCTGTGCAGAAACTTTTTACTTTGATGTAGTCCCTTTTGTTCATTTTCTCATTTGTTTCCCTTGCCTGGGGAGAGATATCAGAAAAAATATTGCTACAAGAACTGTCCGAGATTTTACTGCCAATGTTTTCTTCCAGGATTTTTATAGCTTTGCAACTTACATTTAAGTCTTTAATCTGTTTTCAGTTTATTCTTATGTATGATGTAAGTTTGTAGTCTACTTTGATTTTTTTTGCACGTATCTGTCAATTTTTCCAACACCATTTATTGAATAGACTATCTTTACCCAATTGTATGTTGTTGCCCCCTTTGTCAAATGTTAATTGATTATAAAGGCATAGATGTATTTCTGGGCTGCCCATTCTGTTCCATTGATCCATATGTCTGTGTTTATGCCAGTAGCATACTGTTGTGCTTGTCAGGTAGTGTGATTCCTCCAACTTTGTTCTTCTTTCTCAAGATTGCTGTGGCTTTTAGGGTCTTTTGTGGTTCTGTATAAATTTATGGAATATTCTAGTTCTGTGAAATATGCTATTAGCATACTAATAGAAGTTGCATTGAAGCCCGGCTGGTGTAGCTCAGTGGATTGAGCGTGGGCTGGGAACCAGAGGGTCCCAGTTCGATTCCCAGTCGGGGCACATGCCTGGGTTGCAGGCCAGGTCCCCAATGAGGGCCATGTGAGAGGCAACCATACATTGCTCTTTCTCCCTCCCTTCTCCTCTCTCTGAAAATAAATTAAAAAAATAAAAAATCTTAAAAAAAAAAGTTGCATTGAATCTAGAGATTGCTTTGGGTAGTATGGATATTTTATTGATGCTAATTATTACTATCCATGAACACAGTATATGCTTCTACTTGTTGGTATCTTCTTCAGTTTTTTTCTTCAGTGTCTTATAATGTCGTGAGTACAAATCTTTTATATCCTTGATTAAATTTATTCTTAGGTATTTTATTTTTTTGTATTTATTTATTTCATCCTCATCCAAGGATATTTTTTCATTGCTTTTAGAGAGAGAGGAAGGGAGAGAGAGAGAGAAACATTGATATGAGAAAGAAACATGGTTGGTTGCCTTCTTGTATGTGCCCTGAACAGGGATTAAACCCACAACCTGGGTGTGTGTTCTGACCAGGATGAAACCCGTGACCTTCAATCTACAAGATGGTGATCCAACCTCCTGAGCCACACTGGCCAGAGCTATTTTTTTTGAAGCAACTGTGACTGGGATTGTTTTCTTAGTTTCCATTTCTGATAGTTCATTATTGGTGTATAAACATGCAACAGCTTTTTGAATATTTATTTTTGTATCCTGCTACTTTACTAAATTTATTTATCGGTTCTAGTAATTTTTTGTTGGAATTTTTAAGGTTTTCTATATGCCATATCATGTCATCTGCAAATAATTATAGTTTTACTTCTTCCTTTGCACGTTGGATGGCTTTCACTTCTTATTCTCGTCTGATTGCTGTGGCCAGGACTTCCGGTACCCTGCTGAATAAGAGTAATGGAAGTGGACATTCCTGTCTTGTTATTGATCTTAAGGGAAACACTTGTAGTTTTTGCCCATTGAGTATGCAGCTAGCAGTGGGTTTGTCATATATGACCTTTATTATTTTTAGGTATGTTCCTTCTATTCTCACTTTGCTGAGAGTTTTTATCTTAAATTTTTGCTGTATTTTATCAAATCTTTTTTCTGCATCTATTAATATGATCATGTGATTTTTATCCTTCATTTATTTTGTTTATGTGATATATCATGTTTATTGATTTCAGAATATTGTACCAGCCTTGCATCCCCAGGGTAAATCCCATTTGATCATGGTGTATGATCTTTTTAATGTACTGCTGGATCTGGTTTGCTAATATTTGCCGAGGATTTTAGTATCTGTGCTCTTTTGGGATATTGACCTCTAATTTTCTTTCTTTGTAGTATCTTTATCTGATTTTGGAATTAGGATAATGCTGGCCTTGTAAAATGAGTTTAGAAGTCTTCTTTCCTCTTGAATTTTTGGGAATAGTTTGAGCTTGGGAGCACTTCCTTCTCTAAGTATCTGGTAAAATTTACCTCTGCAGCCATCCAGTCCAGGACTTCCGTTTGTTGGATTTTTTTGTTACTGCTTCAGTGTCACTGCTCGCAATCTGTCTATTCAGATTCTCTGATTCTTCCTGATTCAGTTTTCAAAGATTGTTTCTAGGAATTTGTCCATTTCTCTCAGATCGTCTCATTTGTTGATATATAATATTTCATAATATTTTCTTACAGTCCTTTGTATTTCTTTTTTTTTAATATTTTATTTATTTATTTTCAGAGAGAGGAGAAGGGAGGGAGAAAGAGCAATGTATGGTCGCCTCTCACATGGCCCTCACTGGGGACCTGGCCTGCAACCCAGGCATGTGCCCCGACCGGGAATCGAACCGGAACCCTCTGGTTCCCAGCCCACACTCAATCCACTGAGCTACACCAGCTGGGCAGTCCTTTTTATTTCTTTTTTTTTTATTTATTATTTTATTTATTTATTTATTTATTTTTATTTTTAGAGAGAGGGGAAAGGAGGGAGACAGAGAGGGAGAGAAACAGCAATGTATGGTTGCCTCTCACATGGCCCTCACGGGGACCTGGCCTGCAACCCAGGCATGTGCCCCAACTGGGAATCGAACCAGGACTGCCTGGTTCCCAGCCCGCGCTCAATCCACTGAGCCACACCATCCAGGGCCCTTTTTATTTCTTTAATGTCCACTGTTATGTCTCTTTCATTTCTGATTTTTTTTTAACCAAACCCTCTCTCTCTCTTTTTTTTTTTTTTTTTTCATGAGTCTCCTGGCTAAAGGTTTGTTAATCTTGTGTATCTTTCAAAGAACCAGCTCTTGGTTTCATTGATCTTTTATATTATTTTTTAGACTCTATGTTGTTATTTCTGCTTTCACTTTTATTATTTCTACTTCATGCAAGATGCTGTACAGGTACTGACCCCTTAACACAGAATTCACCTCAGTAGGGTCTGGTGCCTACCGAGATCTCCCTTTGGATGTGCCACTTGTGAAGCTTATTGGATCTTGCTCTGATGCTGGACACTAGGTATATTAATTCTGTCCCTCTGGGAGGGACTCCTTTTCAGGTCAGTGTCAGATGCTGCCTATGACTGGCCCTGTGCAACCTGCTTGTAGCTACAAAGTGACCCACAGTTTGTGCCTGCCTCTGTTTGGCCTGGGTGTGTGTGGAAAGGACCAAGCTGCACACCAAGGCCAGCTATTACCAGAACAGGAGCTGAGGGTAGTTCAGCAAAAGTCCCAAGACACCCCAAGTTTTACCTTCGCCTGTCTTTACCTGCCAGAGGCCATATAGGCTCATTCACTAAAAGAGCCTGTGGCATACTCGGGTTGTGTGAGAGAGGCTCTCAGTGAGTCACGAAGTAGGGGTGTGTGGTGTTCACCACACCAGTACAAGTCCAGCTTTAATATCGGTGCTGGGTCTGAGGTCACTCAGCAAAAGTCCCTGGGTATGCCAAGTCTAACTGCTACCCCCTGGGAGCTTCCACACCTTTGTGTTGGGGCAGGGTCTCAGGGAGTCATCAGAGTGAGGCCAGCAGAGTTTATCAGGCCCAAGCAGAACAAGATTTGGCTGTGTGAAGGGAGGGCTCTGCACTGCTTGGGCCTGTGAGGGAAAAATGGCCCCCGTCCTAGAGCCACATGACTTGGTCTGTCCTGAACTCAGCAGGGTGGGCCCACCAGGAATTAAGAGGATGGTGATCGTGGATCTCCTGTGAGGGGGAGGTGCCAGGGAGGCTTTGGAGAAGCTGGGGGTTGTGGCCCCCATTCCAGAGCCACACAACTCAGGCTGTTCCAGATTTTGCCAAGCCCTACCAGGGTGGAGCCACCAGGAGTCCGGTGGAGCCACCAGGAGCCTGGAGGGTGGGTTGGCTGGGAGCCCAGAGTGTGGGGCTAGCAGATTTCCTATGAGGAGGAAGCACCAGTTAGGTTCATGGGATAATGGGGGGAATGGCCCTCACCCCAAAGCCACACAATTCAGTCACTGACATTCCCTGAGTCTGCCCAGACCTCTACACCCTGGCCAAGGGAGCTGACTTTTCAGCAGGGTGCAAGTTCTGCAGGGTAAAACAACAGAGAGTCCAGAGCGTGTGGCTATCACATTCCCCCAGTCTGATGCCATATGAAAGGGAGTGCTCCACCCAAGAATGATGGTGTCTGAGGTGTGGGAGAATGACCCGGCACAGGGGTCCTGGCAGTTGTCCCTGCAGCTCTCTTCCCAGAGCTACAAACCCCAGACTCTCCTTATACGTCTTTAGTCTGCTCTGCCTCACTCTGCCTCCCTCTGCCAGAGCCCAGGGTGAGTGGCTACAAACAAGATTATATGCATTGGTCCTTTAAGAGGGAGCCTGTGTCTCCAGTGGACTCCTGTCTCTCCCTGGCAGACAGAATCCCTGCTGATTTTCACAGTCAGTTGTTATGTAGGTGCCTTTCCTGGCTCTGGTCCATTGGGTTGGGAACCCCAGCTTGGGGTTGAGACCCCACACTTCTCAGGGGGAACCCACCACAGCTGAGATCCTTCCTGAACCTCAGCCACGGCCCATGGGAGCAGGGTCAGCTTTCACATCTCTGCCCTTCCTGCCAGTCTCATTGTGACTTCTTCTGTAAGTCCTTGGTTATAAGACTTTGCTTCAGCTAACCTTCATTTGGTTATTCAGGATGATTTTTCTATAATTTAGTTGTAAATTTAGTTTGGTCCTGGGAGGAGGTGAGTGTACCTTCAACCGACTCCACCACCATCTTGGTTCCACCTTCTTTTAACATTTTAAAATGAAGTTTTGTTGTTACCCTTTCCTTAGTTTTTATCATCCTTTGATATAGAGTTGCATGTTGTCTTGAAGGGCTTTCAGTTTTAGCTCCTTCTAAATTTCTATCTGCTTGTGTGCCTTTTGGATACATTTTTAAACATGAGAAGACAAAAAAGATGTGGGTAATGCTTATTTTAGCATCTTCAGTTGTGTGGGATGATTGCAGGCTGAGCAGGAAGCGAATAAAGAGGTAATATAAATATAATCACAAGTCAACCCCAAGGCCCAGTGTTAGGCTTCTTTCAGTACCCTGTTGGAAAAGAAAAACCTCTTGAGTTTCACAGATTAGCAAAAATTTTCTTGTATTTACTATGCAGTGAAAATACAATTAACAGTGTGTATGGGGAGAAGAAAGATAATGAAAAGAGAAATTAGTTTCTGCAAAGCACATTCTAATGAAGCTATGAAATACAAGTTCATGTCTCTTATCTCAAAATATTTATTTAAGAGATCCAGCAATAAAAGTCAGGAGCCTTCTGCCTCTTTCTGTTACCCAGAAGAGGTACTTGTGGCTTCATAATAGTATTAAAAAAATCTGGGGTTGTCATTCTTATTTTTAATTCTGAGTTCTACATTTTGTTGAAAACAGAAACTATAGACAAAAAGTTTAATTAGATGTTCCTATGAAAGACAAGAAGTTTAACTGATTTTTTTCATATCAATACAATTGTTCAAATACTAATGCAGATTGCTCTTAGTAATTATGAGAGCAGTGTTTGTTTTAATAGTGTTTAAAAAACACAAAATTTGCACTGGCTGGTGTAGCTCAGTGGATTGAGCGCAGGCTGGGAACCAAAGGGTCCCGGTTCGATTCCCAGTCAGGGCACATGCCTGGGTTGCGGGCCAGGTCCCCAGTGAGGGCCATGTGAGAGGCAACCATACATTGTTGTTTCTCTCCCTCTCTTTCTCCCTCCCTTCCCCTCTCTCTAAAAAATAAATAAAATCAATAAAAAAAAAAGTGTGTAAAAAACCTTTAAAAAAAAAACCACAAAATTTGAGTAAATTTTGTTAGGGTGGTCGGTGATACAAACCATGAAAGAATTCACAAAGAGAAGAAAGTGACGAGAGTAGAGGTTTCATTTTACTTTCCCAAGAGAGAGAAAGGGCTGGGTGCGGAGAAATGCACCAGCATTGAGTGGTGGCAGCTTTGAGCTTTTACTGGATTATAATTGGATTAAAAGGGTGGGGGGTTGCTGTGATGTGGACCCACCAGGAGGCTGCAGTTTGTTCCAGTGTTAGCTTCTGCCTGTGGCTGTAGGGAGCAGTTAGTTCTGTTCTTGTTTTCCAGTAATTTCCAGTCCTGGCGACAAGCTCAGAAGAGTAAAATGGCAGTCATGTTTAACAAGGTCATAGGCCTGATCCTCAAATGGTGCCAGGATAGCAAATGGCACTGGCTTTGGCCTTTCAAATTGGAAGACCTAACTGGCTTTACTGCATGATTCCTGAATGAGGTAGCATCCCATCTAGCAAGTAGAAAGGAGCACCGAGGAGATGTACAAAATGAAAGGCTCGTATAGGCAGAAGTGGAGAAGGGATAGAAGAGAGCCAATTACCTCATCTTCTTTTGTGGGGGCCTCTGTGTCAGATTACTTCATTGGCGCTGACCAGAAAATTCCAGACTTACCTGTTAAGACAACATTCCTGAGGAAGCTTGAAACTACAATTGGGTTAAGTTTTAAGTCTTGGTTTGCTGACATGGAACTTAGCAC
The DNA here is from genome assembly GCA_004026765.1 of Micronycteris hirsuta. NCBI lineage: Eukaryota > Metazoa > Chordata > Mammalia > Chiroptera > Phyllostomidae > Micronycteris > Micronycteris hirsuta. The sequence goes on from PVJI01000441.1 coordinate 99,663, forward strand.
AAGTGATTCCATTTTGGGCCTATTGTTTTGTTTTGTTTTAAGATTTTTATATTTTTATTTTTAGAGAGGAGAAGGGAGAAAGAAAGAAAGGGAGAGAAATATCAGTGTGTGGTTGCCTCTTGAGTGCCCCCTACTGGAGACCTGGCCTGCAACCCAAGCACATCAAACTGTCAACCCTTTGGTCCGCAGGCTGGCACTCAGTCCACTGAGCCACACCAGCCAGTGCTGTTTGTTTGTTTGTTTGTTTGTTTGTTTGTTTTTAACAATGGAAAGCAGAAGCTATAACCTCAGGTGTGCTCATGATTTTGTCATTACGTAGTCTGAGAAATCTATTAAGAGATAGTCTCGATACAAGTACAATAACTAAAGCTGCTACCCTTATTGAGGTGTTCACCTCCTGAAAATGTATTTATTGGATATAATGTACACAATAAACTAAGTAGCATTTATTAATTGCTGACACAAGGAAGTCGCATTTGGAAGAAGTTGGGGGGAGGCAGTGGACATTTGAATGGGGGAGTATTCAGCAGCGTCATCCTACTTGCCATTCCTTCCTTTTGTGGCAAGCCAGCAGGGTTTCTGGTTCTAGGAGAGCTTTGGAAAACCACCTGGAATGAAAAATGCACCTTCTGAAAAGGTAATTAAATCTCAAAGGCCTCCAGTTCCTTGGTATTTGTACAGTGATTGTGGTATTTCCCTTTTTCTTTTCTTATTCATCCTTGTTAAGAAAAAAGGACAAAAGCTTCAGCAAGAGGGGGTTTTTTGAAAGAATTTAAAAGAAGTCAGAGGCATCAGAGCAAAGCATGATGTGAGGGAGTCCAGGAAAGAGGAGAGATACCGGCAAGGCGTTTGGGTGGGGCCTTAGGTAGTGGCAGCGGGAGGCAGAACCCAAAAGCACACAAATGGCTCCTTTTGGAAACACTGGAACGTTTCCCGGGGGAAATGAGAGGAATTTCAGATTGTTGCTCGTAGCAGTGATCAGGCATCAGCCACACAGAAACGGCTCCTCTGAGCTCCACATGCAATCTCTGAGAGGCCCGAAGGGCTCTGCTGCCATCCCGGTAGGGAGACCTGGAGCTCGCTGGTTAGCTGCGTGGCCTTCACTGCAGACAGGACTGGGTTTGAGTCCTGATGCCGCTGCTGGCTCAGTGTGGGACCCTCGGGTGTTCGGAGACGCAGCTTCTTTAGCTTTAAAACATGAATAAAATAATATCAACCTCACAGTTGAAGGTGAATTTAAATGATTTATGTAGAACAACTAGCACGATTTCTGGCACTTTGGACGACCTCCAAACATGTTAATTGTTATCATAGTTGAGTGATCTTCATATTTGCAACACCAGGATGCAATTAAATAAGAATCCACACTGTCAGCAATGAAGGAGGGCCGATCTTTGAGACCACAGTTAGGAAGGTTTCAATTAATTAGTCAAACAACAAATAGTTATTGAGTGTCTGTTCTACTGGGCATTGATACAAAGGTGACCATGACTTCATCCGCGCCTTCAAAAGCTTTGAGTTTAGTGAGAAAGACAGACACATACACAATGGACAGAATGATGTGTAAATCATCAGAGCAGCTGTATCATGTTGCTTAGGTCACCGAACCTAGGGACGGAGGGCTCAAGTTCCAACTCTGTTGCTGTGTAACTTTGGACAAGGTATTTAACCTCTCTGTGTCCAAGTTTTTCCTCTATATCAGTGACAGGAATAATAGCACTTGCATCCATGGGCCGGGGTGAGGATTAACCTTATTCATACTGTGTATAGGGCCTCAAGCAATGCTCAGCACTCAGTAAATGCCAGTTGTTACTGCATTGTGGTAGCGTAAATGAAGAACCTGACCACGTTTCTCTCCTTTCTTCCTTTTTTGACATGGAGGTTGTTAAGCAAGGCTTCCTGGTGGAAGCGGTACCTGAGAAAATAAAGTGCAGGAAAAGCTGTCCCAAGAGGAGAGAAGAGAATCCTGGAGAGAGAAATAACATAATGCAAAGACACTGAGGAGGGAGCTAGCATCTTTGAAGTAACACAGCAATTAGTTCAAAAGGGCTAGAATCTGGCATACACGGGAACAGCAAAGGAAGGAGAAAGGCGAGGTGAGATGAGTGAAAGAAGCCAGATCATGAAAGGCTTTGTAAACCGTCTGAGGAGTTTGGACTTTCTCCCCAAAGCAGTGGGGGGCCTGGACGAGTAATTTGATCAAATGATCCAAAACCTGGGAAGCAGATGCCCAGAAGGAGAAGTAAATAGCTAGAGACAGCATAGAGCTGAGGGTTCGTCTCAGAGAAGGCCCACACTTGGGAATGGGGAAAGAAAGGTAGCCCCAGGCCAGACGCAGGGGGAGGATAGGATTTCAAGCAGAAAGGGTTAAGCAAAGTATCGAGTGCCGCGAAGAGATCAAACAAAATAAGGAGTGAGAGAAGTTTATTGGTTCTGGCAATTAGGAGGTAATTGGTCACCTTGGCCTCCGGAGCTGGAAGCCATATGGCAGAGGATGCAGGGACCAAGGAGAAAGGAGGCTCCTTGGATGAGGTCTCAGGGAGTGCCCAACCTGGCATTAAAAGAAGAGAAGGGATAGAAATCCTCTGGGGTGTTTTGAATAGGAGAGACCTGAGACATGATTTCAGTGAAGAGAAAGAATCTGCAGACTCTGAGGGATAGAGAGGACCAGACGACTGATGGGCTCAGGAAGGAGAGGGTCCCTCTTGATTGGACATGAGGCTTAGAAGACGGGATGGATGTGGGAACTGAGACCATTGTTGAGGCTGAGAAAGAAGGAACTTAAGAGGGTTGTTTTCTCCAGTTTTGAGAATGGGGGGAATTGTGTAGAAATAGGGGACTTGCTCTTGCAGAAGGTTTTGAGTCAGCTGCCATGGGGGAGGCTTTGGGGACTTAATGAGAACTGAGTGAAACAATTGCTAGGCTCCCACAAGGCGAAGTGCCACTCTTTCACCATAAATTAATGAATTTAATTTGTCTGTGAGCTTCTTATAACCTTGAGATGGAAAATTTGTGTCTACTTAATTCCTTCAGAAACTTGAATTTAATTCTGAGAATTTCAGGAAGCTACTGAATTTCATAAACCCCTGATTGTTCTCCAAGTCCCTTAGTTATACTGACTTTTCCCCCAAACTCAACGTTGCTTTTCAAAAGACAGCCCAAATATGCGTGGCAGTGTCACCAGTGCCGCTGCTCCTTTCACTTTGCTCAATGTGGGTTACCTTTCAGAACTCTCTGCTTCTTGAAATGTTCCCTTCAGGTTGCCCAAAAGGTAACTTACTCTTCTTTCTGTCGTTCTTACTGCCTCTGATGTGAGCTAACTGCATTGGAGGACTCATCCTATTCATACATTTCATCTTATTACCAGCTTTCCTCATTACATCCTTTCATATTTTCAGTTTTTTGCTTTCTTAATTATGTACATTCGCCATAATTTCCCAATGACATTATTAAAATGTCAGATTGCCCAAAGGGCAAGCTAAATGGATGTCTTACCATTTGGAACAGAATTTCTCCTCAAATCACTGCTTTTATGTGTCTTTGAAGTTTAGACCTTAGAATCACCCCAGTCTGGTTCCCCTAAAACTCTGAAAAGCTTCTTTAGCATGACTTCACGGGGTGCAGGACCCCTCAGGAGGCAGGCAGCTTTCAGGGTCTCGGCCAGTCCCACTGCAGCAAACGGACATCACTTTCCTCAAATGAACCCTGACTTAGAGGACGTTTCTCATTTTCCAACAGAATCAAACCAGACTAGAGAGAAGTGCATTCTGGGAAGTTTCCCAGTGTTTGTGACCATAAAGCTGGGTTTCTGAAATTCAAGATTATGCCCAGCAGGGAGCCTAAATACAGCCTGAAGCTACAAAAAAGAAGTGTCCCTCTTTTACCTGCGATGTCTGTAAATTGTGATCACTTATTTTCATTCCAGAGCCATACTTTGTGCTGAACCATGAAAAGCAAAAATACATTTAAAATATTAAACCGTAAGCTATTAGAGGAGGGTAAAAGAGTCTCTTTGTGTCAGAATTTCTTCCATCTGATGGAATGAATAGCAGTTGCCTTTCTCTGACATAAATTGCTTTCGTATAATACGTTCTAGAGGGGAAAAATGGCTTTAGGACAAAATACAGTCACTACTTCTTTTTCTTATGCGTGAACTTTTGAAGAGAAAAATAACATTAACAGATTATTAAACTATTTGTCACCAAAGAAAAGTAGAAAGTATTTTTGTGCTTTGGATAATTTACAGTGAAAAAAAAAAAAAAAAAAAACCCATCAAAGGCAAAGTCTTTACTTGCCCTGCTTTCAAAATCCAACTAATTTTTCTTTTTCTGATGTAATTCACGATTGTGCTTGGTATACACACTTGTGATGTTGTTCATTATTGCAAAAGGTCTAATTTTCATTCTAAAACCTAGATTAAGTTTCAGAATTCAGTGTGAAAGAAAGGAGCTATTGTAAAACACTTGTTTCTACTCTTTTTTATTTTTTTTCCTACGGGAAGGCTTTGGTTCTCAGAGGATATCAAATTCCATTGTCGGTTTTGTAAATAAGTCTGTTGTCTTCCCAGGCCAGGCTGTTTGTCTTATTTGTGTGTTTGGAGTAAACTAATCTACAAGGGCCTCCCTGATAAAGTTAACACTTGGTTAATTACCCAGAGCCTTGACATGTCCTGTAACTGCCATTTGGCAAACAAACATCTGATACTTGTCTGGGTAGAATTTGTCGAGACCTAGAGAAGCAAGCTCTTGATGGATGTGGGACAAACCAAATAAATACAGTATTTTATGTTCTTTTAATTCAGGGCCAAGTGGATTTGGATGAAGTGTTTATTTAGTTTGCTGGCTGTTTCAAGATGCTGTGGTGTATTGATTCCTTTTATTACTAGCAGCCGTTTAACCTAACCTCTTCCAGATCCAGTATTTTAGAAGCCATAAATTTTAACTTTACTTATGAGCAAAGGCTGAAATGCTGTGAAAGCCTTTTTATTAGTTGAGCTCCACCATTCTCGATGCTCTTGTGTCACCCATGGCAACAATGTTTAGGGCTCCTTAAATGAGAGCGGCTGCTCGACCGCTGGGGAGGGGCAGAGGCAGAGGCAGCTGAAACGCAAAGCCAGACGTGTTGCAGGGATGTAAGATCCCATGATGCAACAGCAGACTGGTGCAGGAGAGGGGAGGCAGGCCTAGAGAGACACGGATTTGGGTTGATCGTGTCACATAAACATTTACCTTAGCATCTCAGACCCTGAACACTATTTGGAAACAAGAACAGAAGACCAGGTAACCGAACAGCGAGGTGGAGCTGGAGAGCCCGGGAGAGGCCCGTCTGGTACAACTGCCCTGGTCTTTGCGGCCCCAGGTCCTGGCACAACCTTAATCTCCAGAATCCTTACTGGACAAGAAATCTATTTTTTTTTTCCCTAAGCTCAGAAAATATGGTCTTACTATACATTGGTTGGAATAAGATCTAGAAGACACTGTCTTGAATGTTAGTGCTTAACTTTTCCTCTGAAGACAGAAAGCTATTTTGCGTCAATCAACAAAACGAAACCATTTCATTTGGAAGTAGCCCAGTAATTAACCTCTTGGCCAGGTTGTGTACACTTGAAAGGAACCACTTTTCCACAAAAAGAAGAGAAAGAGATAATATACATGTTTACTCCTGAAATGCATCAGTAGGTGAGAATGCCTTGTATTTGGGGTAAAACACAGAAAGAAACCAGTTCTACTTGTGTGGCTTCCTGGTTTTAACTTATGCCCATCCTTAGCTTCGGTCTGCTTTGTAGAACATTTCCCACCAGTTTTCTAATTATCAAAGATGTTTGTTTAAACAGATTTTCTTTCCTCAACCCCTACACCCCTTTTTATTTGATCATGCAGCAAAACTCTAACACAGCATTAGTGAGGTTATCCAATCAAAGAATTATCATTTCACCGTAGGAAAAAAACATGCAGCTATGGAGAGAAAAACTCTTATTGAAATAATTTAAATATTTAAAAACCCTATGATAAAATATTGAATGAAGAAGTATCCTCCCCATCTTCAATTTATATTTCTTTGCAGAGGAATTTAATCCCAAATGATTTGTGTTTAGACTTGATTTGTTATTTCACCGTACTGATCTCTCTCTTACTTTTTTTTTTCCTTGATGATACCTTTGGCAAAAAGACTTTGGTCCTAGAATTTTAAGAAACCACATTTTCTTTTTTAAAGATTTTATGTATTTATTTTTAGAGAGAGGGGAAGAGGGAGGGACAAAGAGAGGGAGAGAAACACTGGTGTGAGAGAGAAACATCCACCAGTTGCCTTTCATATGCTTTCGGAATGGGAACCAAACCCACAACCCACCCATGTGACCTGACCGGGAATCAAACTAGCGACCTTTGACTTTGTGGGACGCCGCCCAACCAACCGAGCCATGTGGGTCAGGGTGGAAGCCAGGTACTTTTAATAATTCCAGTGATTCTTACAAGATAACCTCTAATATTTGTCTTCTCTTTGACTATTTCAGTAACTTAAGAAAAACAAAGCATACTGAAATTTCTTGCTGTTAAAATTAAGTTGCTTCCCCAGATCATATTTCTTTTTTCTTTTCATTGAAGCACTTGGAGAAACTTTCTTAATAATTTGAAAAAAAAAATAGGTTAAACATCAGAATTTTACCACCTTTCAATTTTAAAAAAAATTTACTCTGGTGACAAATACACAGTGTAATGTACAGATAATGTTTTATAAAATTGTGCACTTGAAACCTATATAATTTTTTTAACCAATGTCACCACAATAAATTTAATGAAATTTTTTTTTAATTTCCTAAACTCATTGGATATAGGCCCTACACTGCGCGAATCACTGTTAGGTCTTCACACGAAACCAAAGCCACCAGAGGGTGTGACTCCTCACACTACTGTGGCCAAAGCCTCTGTCTTAGCATCTTAAGGAACCAGGGATTCTAATTAATTCAGTTCTCCAAATGTAATTTAATTCACTAAACGCAGCAAAAACTGTATAGTGTTTTCTTTCTCTACAACCTTATTTGAATCAAGGTACTTTCGTTCCCCAAAATATCTTCTGATCACAATTCTAAAAGTAACCATGTAAATTTTTTTAAAAAAGGAATTATAGTGCAAGATAACATACAATTTATCATTTTAACCATCTCTAAGCGTGCAGTTAGTAGTGTTGAGTACATTACATTACTGTGCAACTGACTTTTAACATACCAGATACCCTACTAAATTCCCCTCTTCCCTGAAGGAAGCCAGCCACCCCCGCAGCCAGAGCCGCCTCGTATTGGATGATCTGGGATGGAATGTTCCTCTCTGTACCCACACAAGGGAAAGCAGTTTTTACCTTGGGGAAGTTACTCAGATTTCTAGAAAAACTTTCAGTCAGGTTGGCTGTCATGGTGTGAATTAAAAGGTTATGTCAGAGGTTAAACTATGCAATTAAATCAAGAAAGCAGATTATTCTAGTAGCTGACATTAACTTTTGAAAAGAGACGGGATTAGCTGTACTTAGTAACATACAAACTGCACAAAGCGAACAACGTGAAAAAATTATTTCACCAAGTACTTCCCTTAAAAGAAAATTGTTCTGTCTCGCACCTCTAATTTCTCAACCTAATTCTGTTACTTCCTGAGGCTCATTATCCTTTTCCAGATTTGCACACCAGGACTCATGCATTGTGATGGGTTGTTTTTATTTTCCTGCTATAAGAAATATTCCCTCCCTCCGTAACTAATTATCTACAAATTAACTTTTTCTCTTACTGTAGTAGTTGTTGGGATGGAAGGCAGAAAATGGAAATGTATCAGCGAGACTCTCCAGACAGGAGATAAATTCTTCGAGGCCACAAGAGTATCATTTATTAAGTGGCTGTCGCAGTCCACTAAGTGGGCCCCCTTTGACCTGAAAGAGTTAATGCGGTATTGAAAGTGCCTGGATTGTCCCCAGCTTTTCTCCCTTGGAAGGCTCTGACCCATTAAGGGAAGTAATAATAATAACAGAAAACAATCCCACTTTGCCTCCATCACTCTGAAACTGTTAATGGTATCCTAATGTTTTTTATTCTTTAAGTGTAACTGAAAACTGACATTCTGCTCAGCTGAAATTTCGAGTGTAGTATTTTTTTCATTGCCATTTTTATATCCCATGCAGAATGCTGAGTAAGGAACAAGGCAAAGGCTTATAATTGGTCTTTTAAATCATCATAAACATTTATTTTTCCCCCCATGGCTATATCTAGTGCCAATAACTCAGTCACAAGATGATGGGAAAACTATTTAATGATGCATCACAAGCTCTTTCTAAATTCTTACCCAGAACAAGGCAGGGAAAATAAAATATGACATTTTGCTCAAAAGTTGATTTTAAAATAAGAACAAAAGTAGTGCCTTTTTTTGTGGGAATATGAGCAGTGAACCAAATTGTTCTTTTTTTGATGTAAATAGTTTTCAGGAAAGCTGTATGTTTTTGTGTTTGTGCTATAATTAATTATTAAAATAAAGTAGGGCTCTGCAGTATTTGAGGCAGAACTGGGCTTCTGTTCTGGGAGGCTGACTTCTATAAAAGGTGAATAATGATATTCCCAGGGCTGTCCAGAGGATGAAAAGCATTTGGCACAGAGCCTATAAAAGAGTAAGCTCTGAATAAAGATTAGCTATTGTTATAGTTGCTGAACCAAAACATTCATCCCAATTTCGGGTCCTTAGGTCATACCTACTGGGCAAACGAGTCCACTCGGTGCACAATGCAGTTAGAATCCCCTGCCTTGTTTATTGGCCACAGAATGAAACAAGTGTATTTGAGCGACTGGGTTTGCACCAGGACCACAGACTTCAGAGGCCTCCCTTGGCTGTGGGGGCAATCGAACACCTGGTCCCCCAGCTGGTAGGGGCCTCTTCACCCCTTTCCATTCTCTCTGTGCATCCTCGTCTCCACACATCCCTCACACCACGTGACTGCTCTGCAGCACACGAATCGCTGGGCTTGCCACCTCTCAGCCGGCCGCTGCTCTACCCCTTCACCCCTCAGTCTCCAGCTGTGTCTCCCAGCCTGTCTTATGCTGCCCGTTTTTCAGGGGCCCGTGTCAGCCCAGAGCCTTTCTCCCCTGACTCCCACCACGCTCCCCATGTCTTGCTAATGAATCCTGCCCGCTTGGGGGAGCTTTCCAATGCCACGTTTTGGCTTTCCACATAGATTGCCTGTTCCTGGAAGGCAGGTGTTCACAAAGAGAGGCCCTTCTGTGTCTTCTTTTGATCAGTTGAGTCCTGCACCTGTGGCAGATGTGGAGGAAAACGCCTCCTTTCCTCTTATTAATGGTAACATGTGACAGGTGGGGTGCCGCAGCCTCACAGCTTCCTCGTGCGTGTGTGATTTCGTCTGATCACAACAGAAACCCATGAGATCAGCATTCTGTTAACGCAGGCTCGTTACTTAACCTATCTGTGCCTCAGATTCCTCAGACATAAAGTGGGAATGACGATAGTATATCCCTCATATAACTAAATGGGTTAATATACATAAAATTACTCAGTATACGCCTAGTACAGGTAGCCGCTGCTATTTTCCCCACCATCGCCATCATCATCAGCGATGTTGTATTTTTCATTATTCCACCTTTACTGATGAAGAAACTGAAACCCAGAGAGGTTAAACCACTTCCCTAGACCCCAAGTCTTCAAATTCCAGGTCCTCACCAAAGAGGCCTCCTACATTAGATTTTACTGGGAACCGCCTCAGCTAGCTTTCTATCCGTCATTTCCCCAGTTCATTTATGGGTAGGTTTCTAAATCATAGTTGTTCAAAACTTCGATTGAACAGAAGCTTGAAATGAAAATATCTGTGCCACCCAAACCCTCCTCCAGAAACAGCCACCTCCTCCCTGGGAGGCGGCCCTGTCACCTCCCAATTGCGAGCAGCCTTGAGAGTGCAGTGGGAGGGTCAGGAACTTGAGGAATGTCAGTATTACTCTTCTATCTTTAAGATCCGTAACAACATATTTAATTAGTGCAATTGTAGATAGGTTGCTTGATAGGTCAACTATAGCAAGAATTGATTTTATTCGTCTTTGGAAAGCCATTCTATTTTTCTGAAGTATAGAGCAATTAGTAGTATGTCTATAGTTATTAGTAATGATCTGGAGAATGCCTCACCCCCTTCACAGAGGTGTCAGGGGCCAAGCTGAGCAGATCGATTTAATATTGTACAAGTCTTCTCAAAGCTGGGGCATTTGTCTCTCATAAAACCTACCCAGTAAGAGCCTAGAACACGCCCACCTATAGGCTGGCAACAGGCACACTTCTCACTGCTGTGGTCCGCTGTGTACTTATGATCCTTTTTGTCAAGTAGACGTGATAGCCTAATAGCCAAGGAACAATCTTCCCTGCTCCTCAAGTCTGACTTGACTTGAGACAAGCAGTGAATTGTTACATGGATGAAAGATTGGAGAATAGGGTGTTAAGACTCTGTAGGTTACCAAAGAAACCAACTTTGGACTGGCTTTTGCAAAGAAGATCGTTTGTTGACTCACACAACTGAGAAGTTCAGAGGACATCTACATAAAGACCTGGCTGGGTCTCGGGACTCAGCGTCAACAGTGTTCTCTCTAGCAGCTCTAGTTCCTCTTGTTCAATGTCATTCTTTTGGAAAAGCAAGTTGGTGACCAGAAGCTCCAGGCTTTCTTCCCAGTAACCCCAGTACCAAAGGGGCAGATCAGGGTAATTGAAGAGATGTGATTCTTTTCTTGTGTCTCTGTGAGCTTCCCTGAGATGGAGTGAAGCAGCGTTTCCATGTGTTCTGATGTTTCATTACAACCCAGCAAGAATCTCAGTACAAGGGAGATTGATCGTAGACTTTCCCGAGGGGGAGTTATTAATGGAAAGACCACCTTCTTGTAACCTTGTTCCCTCTGGCAAGGGCTCCTCTGGCTGAGTTATAGGGAAACTCCAGCATGTTGTCAGATTTCACAACAACATTAAGTGGGACTTCCTTTTCATATTTGCCACCTCATTTATTTTGTGTGTCCCCAAGTTATTAGTTTTACTGCCCATTAATCATTATATATTGCAAAATATAGTAAAGTGTGCTTGCGAGGAGATAGCACAGGGCCTGGGCATGACAGTCACAGCTAAGCTGTGCCGGGAGAAAGAGTAGGAATGGCAGGCAGGAGGCGTGGCTGCAGGCACCGCTCGCCTCACGGTGGATGCGGACGCGCGTCTTCAGGCTTTCCCGCCTGGTCAGAGAGGGATCTGGGAAAGTTGCTCTGTTCCCTGTGAGGATAGGTGACTAAGCACCGAAATATTTTTTTAAAAGAAATTGCTTCACAAAAGCCTGAAGTCAAAATGGTAGAAAGGAAGAAAAGTAAAGAACGTATTTTTTTTTTCAGCTGTGAGTCCTATTGCTGTATAACAGCAGTTTTTTTTTTTTCTCTCTTTCGTTTATTCTAGATATTTCTTCTGTATTATCTTTTCTCAGAGTACCAATACTGCCAAGCCGTTCCTCCACTTATTTCCCACCAGGCTCCTGTGCTGTCGCTTTCCCTTGTGGTCACTCCATCCATCCTGTCTCCACCATGCAGTAAATGTGTCATGCTTTTCCCCATTTATGAGTGACTGTCCACCTGCAGTTTTTCCTACCTCTGCTCAGTCCGTCTTCAAGGATGAGTCCTGCTTCATTCATGAAACCCTGATACAGGGACTCAGGCACAGTGTGCTTTCTTTTCTCTGGACATCCACAGGTCAAAAGGACTGCAGCCTTGAACTGTGCTACATGTCAGCTTTCTCAGTGCTATTATTCACAGGGATGCCTGTCGGCCAGTGACCCCGAAAGTCTGTGAACTTGTCTGGTTTGTCATCTTGTTGATGGTGTCATGTGCTTGTCTGAGGGAGGAGAGTTGCATGACTGTGAAAGAAACTAACCAGCTCTTTACTTGCTGCCCTAGATATGGTTATTTTTAACAAGTGATTTTTAACACTCGGTTTCTTTATGGAAAATGCCTCTGTAACGAATAAGCTTTGGGGGCTGTTGAAAGAAGTAAAGGCATAAAAGATCATTTGAAAAGTGATGAAGTGTTAAACAAAATTTTTAAAAGTGGAAGTTTTGAATACAAGGTGAACATTCAAAGCTAATGCTGACTCAGGCCCGTTATGTGTGGATAGGGAAGCAAACCCTCCTGGCATTCTCATGGTTGTGGAGAATCCTTATAATGAGTCTGAACATTGCTCATAATAGAAGACATATGGTACAAACCAACATTTAATGAATACTTACTGTGTGTCAGGTACCACATTTAAGGTCGATACCAGAGAATCTTCTAAACAGTTCTATGGGGAGATGCTATTATCGTCTATGTTACAGATGAAGAAACTGAGGCACAAAGAAATAAGTTAACACGGTGCAGGGATGGGCCTGGGACGTGGCCCAAACAGTTTGATTCCAGGACCTATGCTTGTGATAGGTATTGCTTTAAAGATTAAATTATTAGTGGGCACCGAAGCGGCAGTTAATCGGTGGAGTAAAGAGATAACATGGAGCCCATTGGAAATATAACTCCAGAGAAAGCTAGGAGACATACAGTTCTATTTTCTAAAACTTGGGGAGCTTACTGCGCTCAGAGGACACATCACACGTGTCAGGAGACTGCTCCACATTCTCTGGTGTTATCACTTCATGTATGCTCATCTGGGCTTCGCTCATGGATTACAGGATTCTGGAGGAAGATAGATGCCTTATCTTTTATTTCTGAGGCATCAAAGGAAGGGGGAGAACTTTAGCTCAAGGATTGTCCAGACCAGAAAGCCTCACGTCACTCCTGTGTAGCTTTGCCAAGTCAACAGGCCAACATTTGTGTGTGTGTGTAAATTCAGGGCATTTGAGAGAGGAGTTGGAAGAGAGTAGAGACCAGTGATTGTGCTGAGATTTGCATAAGGTATAGTATTGCACTGGAGCACTGCCCCTCGGGAATGTTGTTCAAGTCATCGGGGCTGGAAATCACAAAGTACAGTTGGAGGTCCCCTAAGTGCACCTTAAAGTAGAGAATGCGAAATTATTTCCACAAGATAGCTGTATCTTAATTCAAGCATCAGATTAACTGATTGACTTGTGATTAAGGGTGGGGACACTTGAAAGATTTAAATGTGAAACGCAAGAGTCACATCCCTGTGATAAGATGCTAACAGCATGAACATCAAGCTGAGACCATTACTCACACCTATTTGAACGATTGTTATGTATATAAAAAAACACAAGAGTTAATAAGTGTTGATTAGGATGTGGAGAAAAGGGAATCCTCACACACTATTGGTGGGAATGTTAATTGGTACAGCCACTGGGGAAAACAGTATGGAGGTTCCTCAAAAGATTAAAAAATAGAACTATCATATGATCCAGCAATTCCACATATGGATAGATACCCAAAGGAAATGAAATCATGATTTTGAAAAGACATCTGCATTTCCATGTTTATCTCACCCTTACTCACAGTAACCAAGACATGGAAACTACCAAGTGTCCATTGGGGGACAAATGGGTAAAAAAAATGTGACACACCCTCACTAAATAGATGAAAATCCCACCATTTGTGACAACATGCCTGGATCTGGAGAATATTATGCTAAGTGAAATATGTCAGACGGAGGAAAACAAATATGGTATGATCTCACTTATATGTAGTATCAAAAGAAACTGAACTCCCAGAATAGAATGGCGTTTGCCAGGAGCTGAGAGATGTGGGTAACGGGGAGATGCAGGTTGAAGTTATGAGATGAGTAAGTTCTAATGTACAGCATGGTACATGTAGTAACAAGACTGTGTTACATACTTGAAAGATGGTGAGAGAGTAGATCTTAAATGTTCTCACCACACACACACACACACACCAATTATGTGAGGTAATGGAGGTGGTAACCAACCTTACTGTGGTAATGATTTCACATTATAGACATGTATCAGATCATCATATTGTATACCTTAAACTTACACACTATTTTGTGTCAGTGATATCTCAGTGATAAATAATAAAATGTAACTCAGGGATAAAAAAAAAAAAAAAAAGCAGACTCACAGAAAACCATTCATTTCTCCAAACTCCTGCTCTCTTAGACACACACTCACTCTAGAACACACTGATTGAGTGAAATGGTGAGTGAAGTTGCTCTCATTGCTTAACTTATTTTATCCTGCCCCTCCTACCTCCTTCTCTGCCTTCGTAGCTCTCTCTGGACATGAATGTACAAGCGAATTTGGGAAAGATCAATTGTGTATGGTGTGATCTCATTTTGTACAAGAAAGAACTTTGTAAATTATAAAACAGCAAGGGAATGTTAGTTACTAATTACACTTGTCTTTTATTCCTCATAGGACCACTCACAGTTCTGAGCAATAAAAAATACTCAGTAAACATTCAATGATAGCTGGCTTGATTTTGGCCTGTCATTCATTAGATTGGAATCTTGCTTAAAGTGTATCTATAAAGAGATTATTCTTTATATTGACATGAAACTGAAAAACCTCACTTTATCTCTGTTCTGTAAATAACTCAGCAATTGAGAATTTGCAGTTGTTTTTAGTACAGTCAGCTATAAAAAGGAGATAAAGTAGTAAAGCAAAAAATACAAAAATAATGTTTGATCCTAAAAAATACAGGCACTCAGTTCATACACTATGTAAAAATATCTTCATGTGGATACCACCCTAGAAATCAGTTTGACCCTTTAGCTACACTAACAGTTTTCTAAGAAATTTATTAGGGTTCTTTATATTATACTTTATTTTGAGAGTATTGTAATATGCAACTCACATAACACATAAACCATTCAACAATCAAAAGCAGAAGAAAAATGTGAAGCAAGTCATATAAAAAGTAAATGGTAAAAAGGAAATGGGGGTGGGTATCACTGAAACAGTCTCTGTCCACAGCGAAACTCCTATTACCAGGACACTCAGGGAGGGGCTGGAAGATGAATAAAGGTGTTCTCAGCAGTGCATAAATACAAGATAACTTCAAGTGCATATGAGGAGGTGGAATGGCAGAAAGGGTTGATACTACAAAGAGAGAAGTTGAGAGAAAGGAATGACTATTATTGAAAGACCAAAACATAGAGAAGATGTATGAATAGTTATAGGTAGGGTAGAAATTATTAAATCCTTGAAAGTGGCCCAAAAGAGCCTAAGGGTTGTATTAACAAAGAACAGGAAGCTGTGTGTAGCCTTTGAGGAAGTGAAGCAATTGCAGGGGGTGTGTCTCCAGGGAAAACTTCATTCACCTTCACAGCACCGGAACAAAGGGGCAGCCTCCTGCTCTAACTACCCTTTACTTTCACCTTCATATACTTCTACAACAAATATCTATTTCTATCTCTGTGCTGAGGATGCAAAGATCAGCAAGACGAAGAACGTGGTAGATGGCATTTATCCATCTTCTTGACCCTATTTCATAGGTAGAAAAGCTTCCCACCTTAGTTTGTTTGGCTCTCAAAATGAGTCTTTATTTCCAGTTAAACAATAAAAGTAGTGAGGTGTTCCATTATGTTTAAGTAGCCCACATTTCCCTTCAGAGACCAGTGCTGTTTATCTAATTTTTTAATTCATTATTGTCTTGAATGCCAATCTTGAGTAGTTTTTTATTTGTTTGTTTGTTTGTTTGTTTTTAATCTAGTAGAGTTTTCCTAATAAGACAGGTAGAGGAAAAACAAAAGATTAAAACAAACCAGTCCACTGGGAATGAATTTGTCTGAGTTCTTCATTTGCCTTAACAGAATCTACCTAGAGATACGTTTATACATTTTTTAAAAAATAGTTTACCCATGAAATTGAACCATTTTTCTTATCCATAAAAGAGAGAATAAAAGAAAGAAAAGGGTTACAAAAATATTTTTAGTGTAATAAATTCACTATTTTTTAATTTTGTTGAACATAATTTGAGTCCAGGGAAGACATCAAAATATGGCATAAGAATTTGACTTTCAGTTTATAAAAAAAGGAGTCTTTAGTAAAGAAAAAGAAAGTATAGAGCAACTCTTTGCAAAGATTGAAAAACCCCTGGAGGGCCATGACCATACACACAATCAAAGCATTAGTTGTATCTGTTCACCTAGTCTTACCCTGTTTGCTCTAGATATTTTCACCTTCAAACAGATAATATTCCAAGACAGAGTAGGAGAGATTATGCAAATATGTGAATCTTAATAAGAAGTTCATTATTGAACATTTTGACATGAATTTCAGGAAATAATAAAAGACCTTGGGATTTATTGAGACTTAAGAGAAAAAACTCTGCTCCTGGAGAACTTAGAAATTGCCAGAAAAAGAGCTAAGACCCAAATGACAGCAGATAACGTACCAGCCAGATTACATTATGCCTGATAGTGATGAATAGGAAACGGGGCACTGTGATAAGCTTGGAATGATGATCAATATTTGGAATACTGAGATAGGCAAGAAAGTAATTAGTCCCATTATGGACACAGCACAGATAACACAATTTGGGAAATTATACATTTGGATTTTATGGGGAATTTTTTTCTAGGCTAATGGATTTGCAATGATATCTATTAAAGCACATAAGACATTTTGCCTCTAGGGAAACTACTAAAAAAATTAAATATACAAAATGTTCAGTAAGTGTAATCTAAAATAAAAATGCAAAGTGAGATATGTTGAAAAATAAAATGATGTTGTGACTTCCTACTTGGAATTTATAATAATTTTTCATTCAAAGAGTTTTAAGGCTATTAATTTCACATCTCAACTCCCCATGAAGCAAGTAAAGCATTTCTATTCTATTTGCCCAAGTTCATTGCTCATGATAGAGAAAGGCCAAAATAATAATGAAAGCTATCTTGACAAATTCCTGGCCTTTTCAAGTTCCATGCTGTGACCCTGGGCAGCATTATAATTATTTTGATCCCCAGTTTACAACAGGCCACAATCCCTTTGTTTCAGAGGGAGGGGCTTGAGCTTAATTAATCTTCACTAAGTGCCTTGAGGACCATTGATGTTATTGAAATGTGCAGATTAACATGTGCATTATTTATTGTTTATCATAAATATTTGTTTATTATTAAACTTGAGCTGGGAGAAAAACTTGCCATGCATCTAAAAGTGAATACATTCCCCAAAATAATTTCTTATGTTTTAATAAGAATGTATTGGAAGCAATTTCATCAATAATGGAAGATCCAATTACTGGTCCCCCGGATTAAGGCATCCTTTTAATGTGAGGTTTGATTGCTCGATGGGAAGTTCAGACATTGCCAATGAAATCTCTGACTAATTAAACGATTATAGCCTAAAGGAAAGGGCAGCCAAGGCCCCGTTATTAATCTCCCCACAAATGGCCTCTGTATCCGATGAACAGGTGGAATAGTATTTCTGTATGAGGCCTTTTCAGCTTTTTGCAAAAGAAATGGTTGTATTTAAGAATGCCGTGGTAGATTGAACCCATGCATCATGCTGGGCCTTCGCTTATTCTGATGGTTAGAGCTAACAGTAATAATAATTATCACCACTGTATTCTGAGCACATACTATGTGCCGGGCACTCTTCCGTCCTCGCCTTACCCTCATTTCGCAGAAACTGAGGCTCAGAGTGTTTAATAACTTACTAAGTAGCAGATTGGGGCATATTGGGATTTTCCACAGCCTCTCCTCGTAATAACTCACTGTTAACCTCTCTGTAGACTGTTTTCTCTGTTACCCCAATCACCTGCTTGTGGGGAACCAACAGCAGTTCTCGGCCCAAAGGCGCAGGCAGGATCCCCTGGCTGGCCCTGGGAAACTGAGGCTCACACCCACACAGTCCTCCTGGAAGGACTGTCTGTGTTACCATCTGTGAAATGGACTTTCTAGCTAGACGGCTGGCACCATGGTGTTTGGTGTCTTAAGAATCTGTTTGGGAGACAACTGTGCTTGAATAACAATTAAAAAAGAGAATCTTTTTTATGTAGGTGGCCCCTTTCCACCTACACAGTAGCTCTGTACTCCCCTCTATTCACATTTTTTATGCCCATGGGAGAATTAGTGGCACGACTCCTTTAAATCTTTAATTCTCTTCGTAACGCTGTATTTCCCTGGATGGCATGGAGTAGTGAATGTGTTTGAGGACTGGTGGGGCCAGAAGACATGACCTTGACATTTCCCTGTACTCTGTGTAAGGAAGGCTTCTGGGACCAAGTCAAGACAATCCCTTTGATTTGAGAATAAAAGAATCTTTGAAAGTGGTGTAACGTCTTTTTAAAAATGACTATAATTGTATTTCTTTATGAGGCCTTTATTTTAAGGGAATACTTGACACATGGAACTTGAAGAATATTTTTATTATACCACCTTCGGAATAATTTTTAACATGTAAGATCCCTCTTGATAACTGTTTTATCACTTATTATGAGAAGTTTGTGTATGTCAAGTTCATATTTCTGATGGCAAGAGAAGTTTATCAGGATCTGAGAGAATGTAGTCACTGACATAGAAGTCATAAGTTAAAAATAAAGTCTTGTTACTGAACCTTGGAAGAAGATCTGTTCCTTGGCATTTGCAGCTAACCTAAGCCGGCCTGGAAATCACTGAACAGTCACACTCAGATTAGCTCTGTAGCGGCTCAGAGTGGGACAAGTAAATGCTCAAATTTGGACAAAGTCCACCCCGTGACTAATAACACGTGGTATTCATAGATCTCTCTCTCAGACAATTACTTAAACTCAGCCGCAGCCAATATCATATCAGCTACAGATGAAAACGTGAGGAGTGATCGTATTTCAGGATGACTTCAATGGGATAGAATGACTGAGGTTTTGATTTTGATTAATTACTTATTTTTTATTATCCCTTCAAAGAGACCTTTACTTTTAGTGGGAGCCTTGAAAAAAAATATGATTTGAATAAATAGGTTAAAAATAGACAGTGAATATTCACATTTTAAAAGCGACAGAATCCCCAATGCAATGTGAACCCAAGCTAGAATTGGTATGGGTTGGAGCAGATAAGAGGGATCGAATGTGACAATCTGTTATACATCATAAAATCTTTACGTGGTTGGTAGTTTATTCCAAGTGTTCTGTTGGCATTTAGTGCCGATGCCCATCAATTAACGTAACAATTCCTCCCAGTAACGTTGACCTTTGGTCAGAAGCTTTCTGACACAGAAAGGAAACGTGAGCCCTGGTCAAGGTCCATGGCGGGTCCCCTTTCACTTGGAGATTCAGTTCCCTTCGGTCAGTGCACCTGTAAGCCTTTCTGAAGACTTTGGATTCTTCTCTCTACCATTCATCTCTCTCCCACTTCCACGTCCTGTTTACTCCCTAGGAATAAATGCAAACATTTTTTTTCAAGCCTGATACCCACAGTCCACGTTACCACCTAGGACTCAACCACTCTTCTTGCTTTTAGTTTTACTATGTACTATTCATTACATCCAAGAGAGCCAGGTTGTCATTTTGGTGAACATCAGTTGATGCTTCTAATTTGTGACTTCTCTTTATGCAAAGTGAATTCCTTGCTGGCTCTATTAATCCTGCAAAATCCAGTTTGCTTAGAATGAGTAACACTGTATTTGTTCGTTCTTAAATAGAACTTCTTGCTAAGCTTCAGAGGAGCTCCTTTTAGATAACATGCCTTATATCTTGGATGATTTATTCACTTTCATGTTCCCTGGAATTCATTGCTGAAGGTTGATGTGAATACTTACAGTTTGGTTTCTAATATAATCTCCCGGATGGCAATTAATAAATAAAAGATGGTTACTATTGTGGACAGAAGAACGCCGCTTTCTCAGATACTTTTCATCTTCACATTTTCACCGAACATCATACCAGACCTCCCTAGGGCTTGACGGTGTAAAATATTTTCTGTAAACTCCAAAGCTTTTACTGTTGCTTCAGCGCCCCAAGCCTCTGCGTTGCTTTTCGTTTGCTTGTCAGAAATGATCGTATTCGATTTCTGTTTCTTCCACTTACCATCCTTCCTGGGAATATAAGAAAGATCTCCCTTTCTGGATTTAAATGTATCCTCTGTATTTACGACTTGCGAGTGGTGCTGAAATAGGTCCCTGAAATTTCTTGTGGTTTTGTTGTTGCTCAGTCACCTCTCCATTGCATTTATGGGAGATACACGGCCGCTCTCGGAAAGGCGGTGTGTGTTGCCATCGTGCGTATTGTTCAAAGGGCAGAATTGCATCCTGCAGGTTAATGATTAAACTGTAAACAAAAATCCAATTTTTGCAGTGTGCCTGCTTGACTAGGCTCGGGGCTAATCTAAACGAACGCTCTTATTTTAGAGATGAGCCACCCATGTTCTCGCTTAAGCAGCTCGACCACACCAAGTAGAGAGCAGAGGCAGTGCTCCAAAGGCGAAGCACAAAAGGCGGAGGGAGCCTGTCTAGGACAGTGCCCAGTGCTGACGCTTGTGAAGTGTGTGATTTTGGACCAGGTATTTCACTGCTCCATGCCTCAGTTTCCCCATCTGGGGACTGACAACAGTGCAGTAGCACGACTGTAAGGGTTATGGTAAGTTAATATAAGTAAAACACTTAAGCCCTAGCTGGTGTGGCTCAGTGGATAGAGTGACAGCCTGCACACCAAAGGGTCACCAGTTTGATTCCCAGTCAGGGCACATGCCTGGGTTGCAGGCTGGGTCCCCGGTTGGGGAAGGTGACCACACAATGATGTTTCTCTCCCTCATGCTCCCTCCCTTCCCCTCCCTCTGTAAATAAATAAAATCTTAAAAAAAAAAAAAAAACACTTAGGACTAAGCATTGTCAGCTGTCAGCATTATTGTCATTATTTTGACTATTCTTAATATACACAGCACATATGAAAGCGTGTATTGTTACTGAATGTTATGTGTGATTGTATGCATTTCATCTTTGCTGTACTTCTTTTGTGCTCTTTATGTTACCTAGGACTGTGCTAAACAATTAGTGGGAGTGTTAATGGTCAGGGCAGTAGCAGAGCAGAAATAGCGATCATAGTAAAAAGAGATAATGCCTCTTAGTGAGCCCTTCTGTATGCTAGGCATTGAAGTGTAGGTACTTGCATACTTACCCCTTAATATGCACTCAATGTATATCTACTGAAAAACTGCGAAGTAATTTAATTCCAGTAATGCAAGTACAGCTGCACCGTAATAATAATCCCCTTCATAACTGGAGAGGATTGTGAGCTTTGACTGCAGTGGAAAAGAGCCCTGATAGAATTCCTTCCATCTCTAAAGTAAACCTGTGCTGCTGGTATTTATATAGCTTAATCCTGTTATGGACAACTGGGAGCTTGGCTGTAGGTGGGAATGGAGGTCAAGGCCAAGGCCTGGGTGAAAGGGGGCAGAGACAGGGCAGGACAAACAGTACAAGTCAAAAATATTTCGTATCAGAACACAAATGATTAAAACTTATTTAGGTGTTGCTTTTATCTTTTTGGTATATTATGTTATACAAAAGTTGTCCCTTTTGTAGATACTCAATGAGAAATACTTTGTAGTGATAAGCCACAGAAAAGTTGTTTTCTTTCATGCTTTGTTTTATTTAGCTATAGACTAAATAAATTGCATTAGCCATACATGAACAGCCACAAAAGCAAGGTAAAGTTTTTAATCACAAAAATTGAAATCACATCAATGTTCTTTGATTTCTGTACATAGTATGGTTCTTAATACTTATAAAAAACAGTGAAGGAAACAGTAAAAGCTACAATGTCTGTGGTGCTTGAGGCGGGTTGCCCCGACCAGCAGGGCAATCAACTGGGGTAGACCTGTTAGTGAAGGAGTGAGAGGGACAGGAGGCACGAAGAATGGCAGCAAGACAAGATTCTGATCAAGCTGCAAATTTTATTTAAGGATCGCGGGTATATATACTGGTTGGCTGAGGGGCGTTGCTGGAGAAGCTCGGTGGAGTCGTGGGTCTTACTGATTGGTCCTCTTGCCCTAGGGGCTATATGCCTTTTATGGGCAACGGGGAGCTTATTGGCGACAGGGCTGTTGCACATGCGCAGTGCTATGGTTTTGCTGATTCTGGGATCCCAACAGCGGGTACTGGGAGAAAAGCACTTACTACATTAGGGGCTCCGTTGGGGGGGTGCACACGTGCATGTCATATACACACTCATACACGTAAGCTCTATAGACTGCTGTGAACTTTCAAATTCATGTGTGTGTGTGCATGCGCATAGATATGTATACATGTACGTATGTATTTACACATATGATATGATTTTAAGTCTTACTGCAACTTTATACAAAAGGAAACTAAGGCTCAAAGAAGCCAAACCACTGGCTTGAAGCCACAAAAAGTGGCAAAGCTTGGGTTTATCCTCAACTGCCACCCACTTAACACCCCTTTTTGTAAGCGGCCCAATCTGAAATGTTTTGGGGACAACACACCCTTCCAGGACACCACACTGCCTCAGTAGCGAAAAGGTGACATTTTGCCCTTTCTTTTCCAGAATCTCCAAGCAAAGATTTCGGGCCAACTCTGGGTTTGAAAAAGTCCAGTTCTTTGGAGAGCCTGCAGACAGCAGTTGCCGAGGTCAGAAAGAACGAACTCCCCTTCCACAGGCCCCGGCTGCACATGGTCCGCGGCCGCGGCTGCAACGAAAGCTTCAGAGCAGCCATCGACAAATCTTACGATGGACCCGAAGAATTAGAAGCTGGTAGGGCGACATGCTTCCTTAAATGGTTTCTTCATCTCGTTGTTATCCACGAATCACAGGCAAGAATGTGTGCTTAACTACGGAGAAAAATGATTTAAGGATCCCAATTATATTTTTGATATTAAAAGTAATTCATTTTCCTGATATGTTTTGCCCTTTGGCTTAACGAACGTGGAATTGGATAAGGCAATATGCAATTTATTTTACAGTGCAAACGCTAAAGAAATGTTCTCTTTCACTTTCCTACAAGGACCAACTGTCATTTACCCTCGGGGTGGGAGCACTAAGTATGCATTTCTTGACATTCTTATTGGAGTCATTAGAAGCGGCATCAACCAGAGGACTGACTGCATTAATTGGGTGGAAGCAGTTGGGTTATTTTTGTACTCAGAAACCTCTCCTGGAAATAACTCACGCCGTGTGTTTCCCACCCCGCACGTGCGCGTGTCTGAGTTGATCAAGGTTAGCAAGCTGGCTTTCGGAGAGATTATGTTGTACTACTTACAAACCTTTCAGACTACCAGCTAGGCAACCGGTCGTCTCCCGCTCCCCACGCCAGATCTTGCTTGAAGTCACCATGTTTAGGCAGTTGACTCTTTGAAGGGCGCAAGTAGCCACATGGATGAGTAGAACTCCAGAGTACTGTTATTCCTTCTTCTGTATTTTACACTGAACTTCTCTTGATATGCAAACATAAGTGCCCCTGACCACGAGTATTGCTTTATTTCTCTGTACAGACGGGCTGTCTGACAAGAGCTCGCACTCCGGCCAGGGAGCTCTGAATTGTGACTCTGCCCCTCAGGGGAACTCCGAGCTAGAGGACGCGGAAAATAAAGCCAGGAAAGGCAAAAAACCGAAAGAGAAGGAGAAGAAGAAGGAAAAGGGCAAATTGAAAGTCAAGGAGAAAAAGCAGAAGGAGGAAAATGAAGATCCAGAAAGGAAAATAAAGAGGAAGGGATTTGGTGCCATGCTGAGGTATGGGCTTGCTTTGAAGGCTAAGCTGGTTTTGTTGTTTATTTCTTTGTTTATTTCTCCTGGTAAAATCACTCATTTATGTGCACTTAGAAAAAAAACGCAAGCTTTTGCTTTTCTTTGGCCAAATGCATAAAAATTTAAACAGAGAGTGTGCTTGCTCCTTTTCTGCAGAGGCAGAATGAGACTTCTTGGGTGGCTCTGAAACTCCTGGTGATGACAGGAAGCTGTTATGTATCTGTTGTCCAAGAAAAGCCGGTGCTTGGTAGAGACACGGGCAATTCCTGGAGCCCTCGGCACCTAAGTGTTGTGTGGGTAAATTAAATGTGAGTCCTACATTGTGCAAATGAAGCACACCCCTGCCCCACCCCCATGATTCTAGGCGTGTATAAGACCAGGCCTGTGGGTGCATTAGCTGTCACCAACAGAGGCTCTGTGGTCCAGTGGAGATGTCACTGGGTCTGGAGTCAAATGACCCTGGTCTGAATTCACAACCCTCCGCCCAGCAGCTACTGGGCTTCACACACATAGCTTCCCTGAGCCTTATTTGCTCCGCTTTCAGAAAGGGGCTAGCACACCTGCACTGCTGACGTAGTGGGGACAAGAGACAAGACTTCCTGTGCGATCACTCCTCTGACTAGGCATGGCTCATCAGGGTCCAATCGGAACACAGGCTGTGGTTTGGTGTAAAGGTCACACCTTTTCCTGTTTCTCAGTGTCTGCAACCAGAGGGAAGGGAAGGGCACCATTAAAACAGAGGTTTACTTAACTGGTTGTATCTGGTATTATCGGGCTGTTGGGTGCCCTTTCGTGGGCCACTATAGTGGACTTTTCAGGGGGTTCTGTATTGCACCAATCACTGATACAGGAGTTTCATTTCCTCACTGACTTCCTGGGACCTTCTGATCTCGGACGGTACAGCCCTGGAGTGGCCTACCCCAGCTGCTAGACTTTAATTCGAGATGGCTTTGGCCTGACTTCCTTCTAGAGCATCTACTTGGCTCACTAGAATTATGCTCTTGTGTGCCTCCAAATGACAGAAGTGCAGCCTGTTCCCACTGCTCCTTTTCTCCTTCCCCTGCCACAGGGATGCCCCAGCCAGCCTGGCATCTTCCGAATTCGCCAGGGCAGAGTCAAGCACGGCTCTTCTACAGCTCTGGCTCTTCTGCTTTCTATCTAAGTAACGTTGAGGATGTTATTTAATCTCTTTGTGCCTCAGTCTTCTCATCTGAAAAATAGGAATCATAATAGAATCTACCATTATTATGAAAATTCTATTTGTTTACTTACATATAATGTGTTTAGAATAGTGACTGGCAAGTAGTAAACATTCCGTTAATGTTAATTATTGTGGTAAGCAGGATAATGGTCACCTAGAGATATGCATGTTCAGTCCCCGGTACCTGTGTGTATGTCATGTTGCACAGCAAAAGAGAATGCAGGTTGCTGATCAGCTGACCACAGATAAGGTGATTGTCCTGAATTTTCCCTGGAGGCCCAATGTAATCACAAGGGACCTTAAAAGTAGAAAAGGAAGATGTGACTGTGGAAGAAAGGTATAGAGAAACGCTACATACATGTATGTATTTGCTGGCTTTGAGAGTGAGGGGGGAGGCCATGAGTCAAGGAATGTGGGCATCGTCTAGAAGGTGGAAAGATCAAGGGCATGGATCCTCACTGGAGAGCCTCCAGAAAGGAGCGCACGCCTGCCAACCCCTTAATTTCAGCGCGTTTTTATTGTTGAAACCACTAAGGTTATGGTATTTTTTTACAGCATCAGTAGAAAACTAATATAATTATATCGTAATTTTAACTATTTCTATGATATCTTAGTATTACAATCTACAAGGAAAAAATCCTCTTTAAGGTATAAAAAAGCTATAAAGGTTTAACTAGAGTAGTCTACAAATATAAAAAACTGTTAGGGCTTCTTATTTTCTAGAATATCACTAAATTAAGCCTTAACTTTATATTTTATTTCAGATTATTTGATGCGCAAGTTCATACTCCATTCCCCTTAACACAGAGCTGGCTCTTTTGTTGTTAAATGTACACTCTGTTTTCCTTAGGTAGAAATCACAGGGCCTCCTAGATCCTTTAGACATCTAGCAACTCAGGGTTTGTTCCCGTCTACTATTTTAGCAAAACTAAGGTCTGAAAGGTGGTGTTTGATTGTATCTCTGGTGTAAAAATAGCAAGTGTTTTCCAAAGCCTTTTGCATCTGAGGTTGTGAGCATATTGGAGCTTCTGCTACGTGCACATTTTCAACAACAAAGAACACAAAAGCTGTTGCCATTAGCTGACAGATTTTGCTTTAATTCTCATCTGTTGCTCAGATGCTATTGACTTAGTTTCTTTCTTATTTAAAAAAGATGGATTGCTTTAAGGTTCTCTAGGAGTTATATGTGTGGTTTAAATATGTATTTTTTCCCATTATCTGCATTTCAGGGACAGACACTTTCCCAAACCTTGGGCTTTAATATAGACTGTGTACTTACACCATGCACCGTGGCACCTGGCCAAGGGCGTGAGTGAAACTGGGATTCTGCTCTCTCCTCCTCACTAAGCCTTGCATGGTGGAAGTGTGAATGTGTTGACCGTGGTTGTGTTGTAAAAAGCTAAGTGCTGACAGCTGATCCCTTCATGTTGATGAGAAAAAGTAAGTAGGTATAGTTTAGCTCCTTAGGTAGTTTAACATACTCCTGATCCTTTTGAAAAACTTGCCTAGGATCTCATTAATCCGTATCTTTACATGTGTTGTCTGGTTCCAGGATGCCTGTTCTTTGCTGATTTCAGAACGATTCCTTGCAGATTCAACTATGGCTTTTACACAGGCCAGAACTTACTGTGGAAAAATACATGGCTGTAGAACCTACTGCCTTTGGTAGTTTTTCTGTATTCTGTTTGCCTGCTATTGAGAGAGAACTTTAGGGGATCAAGCTGCTTAAATTTCTCCATGACATGTTGGGATTCCTTTAGGCCTTGTACTCAGTGTGGCACTGCTCTGCAGAAAGACCGCATGTAGCTCCTGGTAGCCCAGGGGTGAATGAAGCTCAAACCCCTCAACAGACATGCCCATGGCTCTCAGTCTTCCGCCACCTCGCTGGCGTCTAGCAGGTACCTCCCGAGCACTCAAGAGAAATGTCCTTTGGCTAACAAAAACTTGCCCTGTCTAGAGTGAAAAACCTAGAAATCAGTCCCTGATTTCTTCGTTATTTAATAACCTTGTCAATCCTTGTATTCTTTAAACTGAATTCTGTCCTAGATTTCTGTTTAAAATCTATAGCTTTTATATCATAGCTGCTGTATTCTCCTCAATTGTCAACTGGATTTCGACCCTGAATGGAAAACCTTGATGTTACTGATCAAGTACCTTTTTCTATGTTTTTGTGCGATTTTGTACTCAAAGGAATTGTGCCTAGTAAACTCCTTTTTAATGGATTAACAAAGAACAAAGTGTAAAACCTGCCAACAGAAACTCCATCTCTGTTTTTAAAATTGGTTTGCCTTAACTTATTTGATTAATAACATACATTGAATGCCTACTCTTTGCCAAGCACAATAATAATTATTCTTCTTTTATTCAGTTCTGTTAAAGGCATGCTTTGTATCAGGCGCTATTCTAGATCCTGGGCATACAGCAATGAAGTTTCTGCTTTTATGGTACATTTTTTTGTCTTAGTGAAGGCAGAAAAAATGAGACTTTTGGATTTCTTGACTTTATAGCAAAAACAAGTAAAATATTGCGTAACCATGTAAATTATTGTAACAACGACTTTCTCAGGAAGTAGCAAGCCATTTGCCTAGAATACCTCTGGAAGAAAGGAGCACCTTTGTCAACTCACGGAAATTAGCAGTCATTTTATTCTGTGCCAAACAAGGCATCCAGGCAATGGCTCTTGTGGAACTTACATTCCAGTGAGGGAGAGAGAATAAACAACAAACTCAAAATAATTGAGATTTTCCAGGTTGTAGCAGGTGCTGTTAAGAAGGGAAGAAGTCAGAAGGGATGGTGCCATCTCACCCTTGGTAACTGTCTCCACAGGTAATAGCGCACGCATCTGCCCAGGCTACTCTGAATTTTCAGCGGCCCTGTTATCAGAACTTCGCACGCTGTGGGACTAATGCCAAGTCACGTTGTGCTTGCTTTCTCAAATTTTTTTGCAGCGTATGAATATGGGAAGGTTATTTTTAAACCAACTTCACATAAAGCTATCACAAAAAGCTAAACCAAATTGTGCCTCCTTTAGTATACAAAGCCCTATTATACCTGAAGTAAACATTCTAAAGAAATGAGGTCTTGACTCTAAATGGTGAACTGGGGTTGCAGCTGTTTGTAACAGCTCTATTCCCCCTAGGCTATCAGTTGAATATTCTTTATTGTTACTTCTTAACTGGCTAATGTAGGTGTACCCCAAGGATACGCTGGTTCAGCGTCTACACAGGAAAGCCTAAAGCACAAACCCTAATGACAGAGGTATTTTCAAAAATCTAGAGGCATTGACTTCTTTTTCCTGAGCTTTTGCAAATCTAAAGCATCTATGTTCATTTGCTTTATACCAAAATATACTGTATATCTTACTGAAATCAGGGAAACTCTGTATAATGGCAGCTTGCCATGAGTTTTTCAAAAAAGAGCACTCCTATGCACACACGAAGACGCATGTGCACACACGCACACACACACTCACAGTCTGCTCTTCCACCACCACAAACAACACACACATCACCACCACCCAGTTAATACTTAACCTAGTTAAATTCTCTGTCCCTTCCAGGCTCTGAATATTTAAATCTCGAGACCTTCATTAATCCCTTTGAGTCTCAGTCTACTCATCAGTAAATTGGGGATAATAACACATTCTTTTCAAGTTGTTGTGCAAACAGCAATTTACATAAACAAAGCTAAGCACTGTAGTGCCAGACTTGGCAGGCCAACTGCTCGTCTTCCCCCCGCCCCATCCCAGGCAGCCAACCATCAGACAGTGCCTGTGACTTCAAGCCCACTAAATTTCTGTTTTGATTTTTTGTTTTTCCTCTAATCTCCACTTTGTATTTCAAGTGTGCGCACCGTTTTTTCTTTAGCCTGGACAGTTTTGCGTAATAAACTACGATAAGTAATGACATAGGTAAAATCATTCAATCATTTACACTTTATAAGCTCTGCCTCACCCCTTTCTAAATGTAACAGTGAACTGTTGTCAAGGTTATCTTATCACTTGGTGGTGCTGAATACAGATGAAAATGGGCTCAAATAGAGAAACAGGGTTGTTTTTCCTTTTTTTTTCTTCTTCAGGTGTTTGAGAACAGAGTATATGGATGGGTTTGGGACTTGATATTCTTATTTAATACACAGCTCATAGTTTTTTCACTGGGCTGCCTTGGAAGTTGCCTTATACATTCCCCATAAAGACGCATTCTGACTCGATTTTTAAATTAGGTTAGGTAGAGACCGAACACTTACGTCTCCAGGGAGCATGACGTCTGTCATACACTTCTCCTCTTTGCCTCCATCCCATAACGGCTGTTACAGGTCTCGTGCACAATAGATGTGACGTGGTTGTGCCTGTCATCAGCTCTTTCTAGATGGTGGATGTAAACTGCCTGGGTATCCCTTCAACGTTATGGTACGAAGGGTAGCCTCGCTCATGTAGCCAGGCCGGTGCGGTCTTACCAGTCCTTTCCCCAAAGGCAAAAGGCCAACAACGGACTGGAGTTAAGGTGCTTTGCTTCACGAAGTAGTGGCCAGTCTGAAACATGGAATTTCAAGTGAGAAATGAAAGCCAAAGCAGGTCAAAGTTCTTAATTCAGCTTCAAGCTGGACATAGAAATACTCGTACATTGAATACAGAGAGCCTTACAAATCAGGGGGAAATAGCTGCATGTATTGAGCCTGAGAGAAATATATAGCTTTGGCAAAATAATAATAATAAAATTTGCATGACAAAGGCTACCGTGAGTACAGCGGTCCATCCTTCTCTCCATGGCTTTCTATGATTGCAGAGGAAAAGAAACAGGAACTGAAAAAAAGTTAGAATTTTGCTAGGTTTATTTTTTGTCTTTTTGGTAACTGAATTTTCTCACCTCACAGCTCATCTTACATTATTTACATTCTCTTTCACAATACGAGCCACTAATATTCTGTTTCTTCATTTTGTTGATTTGCCAATTTTCCCTTGAGCTAAGTGTCCTGGCAATTTAATTTTTCGTTCAAATTGCCAGAGCCATGGCCCTTATTTTTGTTTTCATTGTTACTATGAAGGCCTGGGCTTAGAATACTATACTGCATGACCAGCAGTGATGAGCCCGGAACAGAACTGCAAAGCAGAGAGTAGAAACTCTGATGGTCGCTTCCCTTAAACCCGGTGGCGGGATAGCTGCTAATATTTATATATGCCTGTATTATCCATCCCAGCTTTTGTTCCTTTGCAACGAAGCACCAGAGAGAACAATTAGCACCCTAGCGTGAATAAATTACAAGCAGGAGAACATGAAGGAGTGACTGAGAGTGCCGAAGTGAATGGGGCAAGTGATACAAAATGATGGAGATAGAGTCGAGGAAAAGCATAGATTACATTGGATCAATCACATTGGGCTTGCTCTTTGGCATTTATTTCTTAACTACAAGGAGACCCAGAGACCGATGGGCCACTCGTCCAATGGGTGCGGTGCAAAACCAAACGGGCTGCCGCGGGGCCCAGTGTGCAGAGTATGTTTGGTGTCTGATGTCATTAAATGTTTTTTTACATTTTGCAAATCTCTGTAATGATTGTCACAGTAGAAAACAGCTAGATTCACATATCTACTTTTTAAAATAGGAGTTTTGTTGCGGTTTAGTTTACATACCATCCCATTCACCGATTTGTAGTGCAGAATTCAATGGTTTTTAGTATACAAAGTCTGTCCGGAAAAAGTCCAGCCATTGTTAATATAACAAGAATGGTAGGTGAGACATTGATGTGACCTGGCAGCCAGGGAGAGGGGACTGGAATGAACAAGTGTGAACAATGATGACTTCACTGCGCTAGTCAGTGGGGGTGGTAGATGACATTGAGTGGGCACGTGTACTGTGTGGCCATCACATTCAAAATGACTGAGCCAGTAGAGCAACAAATCTGCACCGAATTTTGCATTAAGCTTGAACATTTCTCTATGGAAACTATTTGCATCCAAATAGTTTCAGAAGGCTGCAGCTATGGGCAGCTGGTGACTGGCAGCTTCATCATGACAACGCACCCACTCACACATGATGTCTTGTGCAGAGTTTTTTGGTGAAACACCAAATCACCCAGGTTACTCAGCCCCCCTACAGCCCAGATTTAGAGCCCTGTGACTTCCGGCTTTTCCCAAAACTGAAATCACCTTTGAAATGGAAGAGATTTCAATCTGTTGATGTTGATGAGATTCAGGAAAATACAGAAGGGCAGCGATTGGGAGAATTGTGTGAGGTCTCAAGGTGCCTTTGAAGGGGACTGAGGCATCATTGTTTTATGTACAATGTTTCTTGTATCTTATTCAATAAATGTCTCTATTTTTCATATTATATGGCTGAATACCTTCTGGAACAGACCTCATATTCACAGAGTTGTACAACAATCACCTGAATTAACTTAGAACATTTTTATACTCCCAAATGAAGCATTGTACCAATTAGCATTCGCTCAGTGTTTCCACTTACCCTCCCCCTGCCCTCCCCCTCCCCACCCCCGTGGCCCTGCCTCAGGCACCACCAAGCTGCAGCCTGTCTCTGGATCTGCCTATTCTGGACATTTCCTAGAAAAGAAGTTATACAATGCGTGGTCCTTTATGACTGGTTTCCTTCACCTAGCATAATGTTTTCAGTGTCTACCTGTTTTGTAGTGCATTTCAATAATTCATTTTTATTGCTAAATAATATCCCACTGTATGCACACAGCACGTTTCATTTATCCATTCATCAGTTGATGGAATTTAGCCCTATTTCTACTTTTTGACTGTTATGAATAATGCTGCTATAAACATTATTTTACAAGTTTTTGGATATATATTTTTATTTCTCTTGGGCATATATCTTGGGACAGTGGGACATAACATATGGCTCGGGAAATTGCTGGTCATATGGTAACTCTGTATTTAACATTTAAGTAAACTTTTCAGTCACAGTTGACATGTGATATTATATTAGTGTTAGGTGTACCACGTAGTGATGGGACAGTTATCTACATTGCAACGTGCTCACCCCAATAACTCGAGTACCCATCTGACACCACACATAGCTATTATAATATTGTTGACAATATTCCCTATGCTGTACTTTACATCCCCATGACTATTTTTATAACTGGCAATTTGTACTTCTTACTCATTTTTTTCAGCTGTCCAGCATATCTGCAAATGTTTGTTTATCGTTCTGTTTTTGAATGTGTTCACGGACGGGTGAGGGGCATAGGTGGAGTTAATTAGTATAAAAGTGGATGGGTAGCTGATTTTCAAAATCGTTTTCGAATCTGATTGCTCTCCGTCGCCTTCCCTTCCACCCTATGGAATCCTGATTCCTCTGTGGCTCTGTTTGTGGCTATTCAAAGCAAGATGATTTTCTCATACATAATACAGTAAAAACGATCACGCACAGTATCAACTGAAAGCCTTATTGGTTTAATTAAGGTTCTGTTCTCTTAATATGCGTGCACAACTCCCACTAATGTTAATGTGAATTATGAAAGAGCACTGAAAAAGAATAGACCCCTTTATCTCATTACTTTTTCAGATAATGAGGTTTAGATTTGTTAACAGATCAGAAGTCCACTGGAAAAAAAATTGGCTCAACTTTTAGAAAAATTGATATGCTAAAAAGGGCTTTCACAGGTGTTTTAGTGGAAGATACAAATTACTAAATCAACGTCATTGGCAATGGAGGTGAAATCTAATCATTTAAGATGCTGGGTTCATAAAATGCAAAAGATTTTCTAATGGACCTATTTGCATACTTATATTAAGTAACTAATAAAACACATTAATAACAGATTTATTCATATATGTAAATACTCATAACTTCCTATTTGGGACTGTATTTGCCTAATTTGCTTTTTACCACGTCCAGCACAATGTCATGTCCTCGTAGGATGTTTACTTAATACTGTTAGATAATGTCATGTATAGATTTAATATTTTGCTTTAGGGGAAAAATGGAATCAGTTCTTTGTTTATCACCTTTTACCTGAGAACTTCAATGTAATTTACTAGCATCGGTCTTCAGGATGCACGGGAGTTAGATGTAGCAAATAGTAGTTTTACTTTGTAGATGATGAAGCAATGAGACGTTTAGAAGTGAAACAGCTGGTCTACAAGTGAAACAGACTTTGAGCTGATATAATACGGAGACCCACCCGCCTTGGTCATTGCTACTATTGTATTAGCATCTAATAGTGTATTGACGCCAGGCACAATTCTGTATATTTTCACACACCCTGTAGAACCCACACTTCTTTATTTTCAACATTCATTGGATTTCTTGTCCTAAGTCAACATATAAAATAGCAGTTTAATAACGTGAGATACTTCATAGTTAAGGGACAAGACTTGAGTCTTTGGCATAATAACTGTAACTGTTTTCCTCATGGAGTGAGAAAGAGACTTCCCAGAAGAATTATAGATGGATATAGAAGGTGTGCAGATTGAGAAATGGGTAAGAGATAGACAAATATTATTTGATTGCACATCTAGGACTGTTATCTCAACTGTGCTAGATAAGGTCCACCAGGATTTTGGAGACAATCCAACTTTGCTTCTCCAGCTGACTGCTGATCGTTTCTGCCCAGTGGCCCTGCCTCACCCTCAGCTTCAGCATGTCTACAGTCCAATCCATCAGCCACCCCTCTAAGTCAGCAGCTCACCCCGACTTTCCTAATTCTGCCTGAGGCGTGGCCAGGAGTCCCGTGACCTCTGGGAGCCTCCTTTTGCCCATGCCCACAGCAATCGGTCAGTGCTCAGAAAGTGCACTCCCTTCCGTCTGGGCCTTTTCCCATTCCCAGCGCCCTGCTCTAATTGTGGTCTTTGTTATTTCTAACCAGATTCTTTCAATAGGCTTGTAACTGATTCTCCTCCTTTTTCCCTCTCTTCATTCCAGTTCATCCTAAGCATAGCTACCAATCATTCATTCCTTGTTATCAGACATTTAATGAACACCTTCTACATTAAAATGCAATATAGTAAGTGAGGAAGAGCAGGACCTCTGGAATCATTCTCCTTGGGTTCAAACCCCAGTTCTCTTTCTTTCTAGCTATCAGTTCTTTAGCAACTACTTAACTAATCTGTGCTTCAGTTTCCTCTTCTGTGAAATTGGAATGATAATAGCATCTACCTAATGAAGTTGGTTTGAGAGTAAATGAGATTATATATGAGAAATGCCTGGCACCTAGCATGTTCATAACGTATAAGTTATTAATAGCATTCAGCTCCAGGAGCTAAGATGATTTTCAATTACCTAGTAGTTCTCCAAAATCCACCTGTACATTAGAGTCATCTAACGAGCTTGTTCAAATTGAAGATCACTGGACCTTATCATCTGAGATTCTAATTTGTTAGGTTTAGGGTAGGACCTGAGAATCTCTGATAATTCTGATGCAGCCAGATTCAAGCTGCTTAGTTTGGCTATTTAATACACTCTCTATGTTTATCCCAATTTATTTTTCTATCATTGTTTGTTCATTTTACCATTCCCTTCTGCATACTGACCAGTATCACCGGTATCGCTATTCCCCAGAACTCACTTTGTGAAGCCCTAAGACTGCACCCTCTCTGAGGATGACTTCCCTCCTCTGCCCTGCCCTCCCCTCCCTCCCTCCTTCCCTCTCTCCGAGTCTTTCTAGGCTCTGAAACCTGCCTTAAGCCCCATCTCCTTTGTGGCTCCTTTGACTGTCATCACTTCTTTCTCATCAAAACTCGTCTAGTTCTCATCTTCTCGCTTAGTGCTTCCGATAGGCCAGCTTGGTTTTCGGTGTGGGTTTTACATGTCTGTCTCATACCCTTAGTGGGACTTTATCCTTTAAGCCAAGGGACCTCCTCATGATGCTTTTCACAATGTTGGCTCTTAATAAGCTTTTGCTGATTGACTGACTGGTTTAGATGGCGTGCTAATTGGAATAGACTTATTTGGATATTGAAGTGTTGTGCCCTTTAGTCATGAAAATAATGAAAATAATGAAAACATCCCTGGCTGGTGTAGCTCAGTGGATTGAGCACGGGCTGAGAATCAAAGGGTCCCGGTTCGATACCCAGTCAGGGCACGTGCCTGGGTTGCAGGCCAGGTCCCCGTGAGGGCCATGTGAGAGGCAACCATACATTGCTGTTTCTCTCCCTCTCTTTCTCCCTCCCTTCCCCTCTCTCTAAAAATAAATAAATAAAATCTTTTAAAAAAATAATGGAAACAGTGGAAGTGGTTCAAAAATAAAGATGGTAAGCTGCATTGGGAGTTATTTTTTATTAATTTCTGCTTGACAGAAAGGTTGAAGGATGTGTTAACTGGTAATAGTAACCAGCTGTTATCCATCTCCACTGAGGACAGTGCTAGAGAAAATGGGACAAAACCACTATCAGGAAAAAAAAATGAGGTTAGATATAAAAAAGAAAATGGTTAAGCATTGGAATGAGGTTTCTGAACAGGTTGTGGAACTGACCTCCCTAAAGTACTTTAAAAGTAGGAAGGATAAATACCCATCTAAAATGATAGGGGGAAAAGGGTGTCAATCAGTTCTTACTCAAATATCTATTAAATGCTACTCTGGGGAGACCAAGAAAGAATATACAATATGAACCCTTCACTTAAACTCACCGTCTAATTAAGATGACCCATAAATATGAAATTATTAGCAATGAAAGCAGGATTTACAGCTAAGATCTAAGTGGTGAGGTTGCAACCGTAATTGCAGTTGGAATTCAGATGTATCCCCTCCAATTACTCCCTGCCTCCCCAACCCTAAAAAAATACCTACCTCAGGCCTTTTTTTAATAACTGGATTTTTGACATGTCTTTCCAAGTCACTTTTCTAGATCGAGTGGAGCATCCCCAGTCTTTTCTGAAATCATGTATTTAATACTATTGGGCAAGAAACTGCTAATTACGAAAAAAGCATAAAGGATGTTGTGATAAGCATAAACCAGTCTTTTATTACTTTTTATCCCTGACGTCTTCCTTCATTCATTTCACAGGCATTGATAGATTGCCTAATAAGTGGCAGTCCCTGTGCTCAGATTGGAGACACCCACAATGAACAAGTCTGTGGGTTCTCGTGTTACCTATAAATTTTCTTCAAAGTTTGGTGGGCCACGAATATTCTATTATTAAAGTGACATAAAATTTTCTAAGCTCCTTTTATATAACCAGAGCATCCCCAAATCCTATAAAAATATGGCTGAAGCACTGGTAGTGTAGTTGGTGAAAATTCCGAATAGTGAGATGTCTTCATACCTAAACTCAGCTGTGCAGCTGGCTTCCTGAATGGAAGTTCTGCTTTCCCTTGGAAAAGCATACTTTTCATGCCCTTGTGATATGTGTATAAATTGTCATTATGGCCGTCAGCTACTTAGCCATTGGCTGCAAGTGATGAGAGGGTGGGTGTGACGATAGATTAAAACACAGAAGGGCTGATTATCTGAAGAATCAGTTTCATGAGGTGAAGTGACACTGAATTGAGGGAAATTGCCCAGACTGTGGATATTTAATTTGCCAAAACTGAAAATTTAACTAGCAGCAAAGTGAAAAATTTGGCTTTTAAACATACAGAGATGGGCAAAAGTGGATTTACAGTTGTGAGCCCATGAAGCAGTTCACTCTTGTATTATTATTTATTTATTAATATTAATCTACCTTTGCCCACCCCTGTATTCAAACTCAGAATGCCCTTTGGTCTGCATTAAGGTGACCACCTTATCCCAGGCTAAGTCCTGAAAATTCCCCATCCAAAGAAGCTCCTCAATTTTAAGCAAATCAGGACAGTCACCCTAGTCTACATGCCCAGGGTGATAAACTGTCCTGAAGAATCATCACCTACTTCCTCCCTCCTTTTCCATCCTTTGTTTATATCCATACTTTTTTTTTTAAATAAAAAAGTAAGCAATTATTTTGAATTCCACAGATTTTACAAAATTTGTCATATAAACTTTAAAAATATAAGAGAGTGGAAGGTATAAAAGAAAACAGCTCTGCTGTTGTCTTTGTGCTTTGTGCTTGCTTCCACCTCAGCTGCCATTTACTCCTCTAAGCATTTTAGTGTCTGAAAAATCCATATAGCTCCAAAAATCAAAGGAGAAATGTCTCAGCAGAGAATGACTAAAAGCAGCACCTCACTTGCCAACAAAAGAATTCTTAAAATATTATATAATTTAAAACCCAAGAATGAGAGAGCTGGAGGCACATCGCCCAGAAATAATGGTGGCAACTCTGATTGCAGACAAAATCACCAGTGAACAGTAAAAACCCTAATTCTGGGGCTTTTGGTATTAGTTCCTCCCATTGATAGGTTTCTTCTCCCCCAGGAACTATAATTTCCCACTTTAAATTTGAACTCAAGTCAATGTATAGTAGAAAATCAATATCATAGATTTGTTCTGCTTTCCTTTTGCCTCCTGGAATTTCCAAAGTATGTGAAGGAACAGCTTTTATGATGAAGATGGACTGTAAAATGAAAGGGGAGGCTTTGACCAATTTCCTAGAACTTTGACCCAGTCTTCGCCCAGACGACGGGTGCCGTCTCCAGGTCTCCGCCATGCCTTCATTATCCCCATTCTGCTGGGGCGTTTGATGTCTGGAGTCATATGATGACTGAAACACGTCACTCTTTGTGAAAACTCTTTGGCAAGTTAATTGGCTCTTGCTATGAGAACATTTTCCCTATTTATCCTACTTGTCCCTTCATTTTGTTTTTCTATTTTCAATTACAATGCTCTCTCTCTCTCTCTGTCTCTCTCTCTGTCTCTCTCTCACACACACACACATACACTCTCACATACACACGCACACACAGAGTAATCCAAAAACCTAGGCATTTATACAGGTGTGGGGACATGGTAGGCCATTGTCATTCCCTCAGGCAGATTGAACTGTCCCCTGACAGTCGAATCCTTCGATTAGCCTGCTAACTCCATCTCAGCCAACGTCTTCTCGGTCTCAACATGCTCAGGCCACGCCTCACGGAAAAGTCAGTGGCCAGGTCTGATGACTCTAGACTTGCACAAGAGCTGGTGCAGATTATCTTGGTATTTTCCACTTGGTTTTATAACCACCTGGAGTACGAGACCCATGTCTTATGAATTCTTATGTGTTCTCCCCAGTACTTTGGCCTCTGCTTCGTT
The DNA here is from genome assembly GCA_004026765.1 of Micronycteris hirsuta. Taxonomy (NCBI): domain Eukaryota; kingdom Metazoa; phylum Chordata; class Mammalia; order Chiroptera; family Phyllostomidae; genus Micronycteris; species Micronycteris hirsuta. The sequence goes on from PVJI01000441.1 coordinate 137,599, forward strand.
TCTGTTCCTCTGCCCTACCATATCTCCTCATAATTGTAACTCAATTTTATGGTTCCTCCTGGTCCCAGTTTTTGGAACTAAACACAGACAGATTGATTATCTGCAATCTCCTCCCTGACTCTGGTTAGCTTTACGTTCTCTCCACATTTGACACCTAGTAGCCCAACCACAGATCTCAGTAAACCTGTGGAGCTCCGAGCAATTATGACTCTTAACCAGATACCACCTCCCTGCCACTCTGGCTTCTGCTGCGGGGCCTGCTCAGTCGAATTGCCTGGAACCCACCATCCCGTGTAGGCCCCACTGTGGAGCCTGTTGCCCTAGACGAGAGCCCTGTTACTGCAGAACTGACTTCTGACGGGTCACACCCACTAGGCTGGCTCCTGGCTCCATGTCCAGCCCCATATATCTAGTTACAGGCATTTTTCTTGAACCTCATGTATTTTATCTGACTTTATTTATCTGCCATTTGCTTTCCTCTCTCCCATGGCCTGAGTGTCTGATGAAATATGCCCGAATGAACTACTTGAAGTCTAGCTGGCCAACCTCTGCACGTCAGACTCTATGCCTTTGTGTAAATTCTCCAGCTGTTATTCATCCTAGTCAGTGGGGCTCTATCTGATCCCCATCCCAGTGATGCTATGGTGTCAGGAATATCTGACTCCAATTTGCTATTGCTTACTGCCTGGGCCATAGCATGCATCCAGCAATGGATTACCGAGCTAATGCTTGATTCCAAATCTCCTTTAGAAATAGTGACTGACAATCACTTTCTATTTGAAATTGCTTCCATTGGCTGATGTGACTTATAAATGACAATTGATATTTTTTCTCTTGTGTTTTTTTATCCAAATCATCCATTTGGAAAAAACTCAAGTATTAATTCCAAAAGAAAGAAACAAGTCCTCTGAACAATGGAGTCTCTGACAGAAGGAACTCTCTTGATTATGGAAATATAGGCTAAAACATACTGATAAGCTCTGCTCTTTAGTTTCACATTTTCAGTGTTAAACTTTAAATGTACCTATCATGTTTTATTCCACAAGAGATGTATCAGCATACAGAGAAATAGTGGAAATAGTGGTGGGTGATAGGATGTAATAGAAATTCTAATAAGCTGTTTAACAATAATATGGCAGGCAGATACCATTTTAATCAGTATTGTCATTAACAGCTATCAATAGAGAACATGAAATGTTCTTGTCTTTGTGAATTATGATTTATGGCTGGCATAGCAGTCACACTGAACTATATTTATTTTACAATGTGGAGACATTGATTAAATGCACATGGCATCTCAAATACAGTTGACATTTTAAGTCAAAATTATTACAGACATGCAGCCATTCGTTTAAGCTGTTGCTTTAAAAATGTGTCTCAACTGATTGTTAATGGAAGAAAGTCTGGCTGGGCCAATATTTCAATAAGTTGATTCTTTATTTTGCTGGCATATATAGCCTGGGGGTAAGTTGCCTCCTCTCTTAGGCTGTCTTACAGTTTTGCTGTACCTGGTGGCTAGGCCACCAGATGAAAATAGTCTCGTATACATACTCACACATACACACATACAGATAGGATTCTAGATTGCAAAGAAAACTTTCTCTTACTACGATAAAGTTATTTATTTTTCTGTTCCTATAGTGCTCCCCTACCTTCTATGAAAAATCTTACCTTCTAGTCTATGAATGTGCTTAGGAAATAAGTCTTAAATAATTGATGGCAGCTGTAACTGAAACATTAATGTTGTTTAGCAATGATGGCTTTTGTAATGTATATTATTGCATCTTGCCAATAGACCAGTGACTTTAAACAACATAAGTGTTTGAGTATTGATTGTTGATTTACAAGATTGAGGCCAATACTAATTGTGTCTGAGAGCACACTTATGTACTATGTCCGTGACTTCTTTGATCTGTTTTCACATCTATGTCTTTTTTTTAACTCAGAACTTTCTTAGATTTTTAAAATATTTTTATTATGAAATAATTTTAGACTTGCAAAAAAAGTTACAAAAAATAGTACAAGGAATTCTTATATACCTTTCATCCAGATTCCTCAGATGTTAACATTTTACCCCAGCAGCTCTAGCATTTTCTCCCTTTTCCTTTCCCTCCATATCGATGTGTGTACAGATACATGCATGCTTTCATTTTTTGTCCAAATCCTTTGAGAGTATTTGCAAACCGATGACCTTTTACCCCTCAACGAACTTTGGAGCTCGGAATGCATCATTGCACCATTTTTATCCTGTATTTGAGAAAAGTAAAGAGCTGGCCTCAAATCAACCTCAAACCAGTGAAATTCAAATTATAAAGCAAGGAAGGTAGAGATTTCAAATATGATTACAGGTCAAGAAAACCAATATATGTCATTCTTTCTTTTTTTGTGGTCTCTCTTATCACCATGTAATCTGTAAGTTAAGTCAGCATTGAGTACTGACAAATAATACACATCTCCTAGAGTGAGGTTTATTTCTTTGATGGTTAATGAAACTTCAAAAGTAAGACCTCTGTGAAAACATGCAAATATCTCATCCCTGTGATAAGGCCTCATTAACCTTCAAATTTATTAGCACAGTGTGCTTGAATGAGATGGTAAGTAGGAAAATGCCCTGCTGATTATTATTAAAATTGCTGCAGAAAGATTCTTAGACCTCCAATACTACCTTTTTCTCAGGTTTCTTATTCTTTTTCAGTTTGCTGCAAATAATTTATTGATAAGGCTGGAGGAGAGAGCTGGGGAAGCACTCCCAGCCTTTGATCACCTTAGGGCCTTTCTTATCAAAATCTGTGCATTTGAAAACACATTTTGAAATGAAAAATGTGCAAAGATAAATGCAGTGTGATATAGTTTGTGGACTTAAATTTATCCATGAAATTTATAATTTTCCTAATGAGGAGGGAAGATCTAGAGAAAATAAAAGTTCTGTTAGTCTTTTTTATTACATTTGTTAGGTGCTCAGGATGCTCTGTATTGGATAGGTATCTGACTTTAGGTAAGTCCTTCTGTCTTTCTTTTAAATTTTTTTAAAATATTTTTTAAGATTTTATTTATTTATTTTTAGAGAGAGGGGAAGAGAGGGAGAGAAACATCAATGTGTGGTTGCCTCTCGCGTGCCCCCTACTGGGGACCTGTCCCAAAACCCAGGCATGTGCCCTGACTGGGAATTGAACCAGCGACCCTTTGGTTCATAGGCCCACGCTCAGTCCAGAGCCACACCAGCCAGGACAAGGGCTTGTGACTTGAGAGAGAAGAGGAGGTACAGTAGTATGTGGTGTATAATGGTATGATGTGCAGGTGTAGTTGGTAGAGGATGCGGGGGCACACATCTGTCGAGGATCAGCACCTAAATAAGGAAAGACATGGTTCCCTGAACATTTATTCCACCTTACACAGGAAGTGAAACAGCAGTATCCAAGTGTCCCTCATCACAGGGCTGTCCCTAAATGGCATGACTGTGGTGCTAACAACCCTCCTGTGCACATGACCACAGGTTACTGACTTTGTTTGTGTTGCTAACTGAAGGTAGTCTGGTTCTGGGTGAGACCAAAATGGACAGAGTGGGGTAAACACTTGTCCTGGTCCTCTTCCTGTATGTCAGGGTGTAGTTGGTCACAGTTAGTCTCTCTCTTCTTGTTGTGAACTGAATATGTTTTTCAGTGTTTATGACCAAATATCTTTCATAAAAATGATAATACAACTTTATGAAGCACCTTGACACTTGTAGCCAAAAGGTAGTATATATGTCATTATATTATCATTGATATATCTTTTTAACTCAGCTAGAAGTAAATTGGTAGAAAGCATTATTATAAGTATTTTGTGAATGCTAGTATGTTATTATGCTATACTCTATAGGTTAATTACATCCTACCAAGGTTTATGGTAAAGAATTTCTAGAAAACAAATATTATTTTTTCTAATCTGTGGAGCCTCCATATGCAATGATAGTGTTTATGAAGCACATATGAAGTTTAACTTCTCAGACACAGTCTTGGGATTAAAAATTGTATGCAAAATTTTGACCATAAATGAGTATGCATAATTTTATGGCAAAAGAGTCCATAATTTCCTTCTAATTCCCAAAGTGGTTTATTGCTAAAAAGAAGTTAAGGGTCCTGGCTGGTGTAGCTCAGTGGATTGAGCATGGGCTGGGAACCAAAGGGTCCTGGTTCGATTCCCAGTCAGGGCACATGCCTAGGTTGCAGGCCAGGTCCCCGTGAGAGCCATGTGAGAGGCAACCATACATTCCTGTTTCTCTCCCTCTCTGTCTCCCTCCCTCCCCCTCTCTCTAAAAATACATAAAAAATAAAATCTTTAGAAAAAAAAAGGACCATTTTATGATGGATGCAGCCTCTGCATGGCCCTCTGATGGATGCATCTCTGTCATTGGGATGGGAATGTCGCCTGCTGTGGAAGGAATAATGGCGTACAGAGTGCCCATCTCAACATCTGTTGTAACTCAGAGGCCTCCTTAAGATAGAGCCCGGTTTGGAGATAACCACCTAAGTGCACTGTCAGGGAAGCAGCCCTGTCCACCATGGAAGGGTGTTTATTAAGGACTGTCTCCTGTCTAGTACTCTCTAGCTAAGTTCTATCAAGTGCCAACCAAATACAGCTTTCCTCAGTCTATGAATTATGACTCTTTTCAGTGCAGTCTCTCTGTATTTATGTTTATCTGTGCTTTTGAGGAAATACTGATGTTTCCTATCTGCTATCACAACTCAGACCAAGAAAAGTTCAAGTACGTTGATGAGCTCCTTGTGTTTCAGACCGCTCGGAGTGCAGTGCATGCCTTCCTCCTTTCGTCAGGGTGTTCACAGTGTCTGATAGAGCTAGGCTGTAATGCCGTCCTTGGCCATGAGGTGTTGCTACATTGCACAATAAGCTCAAAACTGAAAAACGATCAGTTTGGGACTTGCAAATTATAAAATAAATGTGTCCTATTAATTTATCAGTTCTATGTATTTAAAATCTTTAACATGAATAAGAAGTGGCTATAATAAAATGTATAATGTTTACCCATAAATTTTAATGTTATAGTCAAATAATTTATGCTTAGCCTTGTAGAGCAATGCTAGTTTTATTACAATAAAAAAAACTGATATATCTTCAAAAAACAAAGATACCCTATTTGACACAAATTAACCATTCTAGAAAGAAACAGTAATTTCCTTTCTTGAAAGGGCAGGCAATTAGAGATACAAGGACAGTTGTAGTGTAATGTTTCAACCTTCTCTTTAAAATGAGGAATGTTTAAAAATGAATTCTTTCATTTCCACTGAGATCACTCCTTCCGTAACACTACGTCTGCTGTTAAGTTCTGCGATCCTGCTCTCTCAGTGTATTCCTGTTAGTTAGCTTTCCGGCTGCTCCTTCGAGCTCCTCATACCAGCCTCCTATTAAAAGTTGACATTCCTGGACCCCTCTATTCAGTTCGCTCTTCTCACCATTATCTCTTTTCCCTTCTCCCCTACCCCCCAAAGTAGCTGGAATGTTGTGGAATTAACGTTGCTTGTCTGCCTTTCCTAAGGCTGTCCGGGAGGTCAAGAAAAAGATGCATCCTTTCCCCGCCTCCTCAAATCTAATCCATGACGAAGTCCCATGAATTCCACTTCCTAAGTATCTAAATTCTTTCTCTTCATTTTCACTGAACTTTTTGGCTCAGATTCTCCTCATTAATCTCCAGATTAAAGCAATGGCCTTCTGAGTGGTCTTGACTTTCTCTTTCAACCTACCCTCTACAGTGCTGCCTGTATGATCTTCCCAGACATAAGTCTGATCTCCTGCCGAAATCATTGCAGTGGCTTTACCGCGCCTTGAAGTGCTTAGATATCTGAGCTAGCACACGATGACCCCCTTTCATTCTTTTCTGTAGCTGCAAATAAGTACATGTAATTATCAGAATGTGCCAGGAGAGCATTAAGCCAGTCAGTGTTTGGGGCCCTTTCTATTTCCTATGAATAAAATGTCATTTCTCCACCCTTAGGCCCATACCCCTCCCTCTGGCCAACTCATAGTTATGCTGAAATGCTGAGTGCCAGGGCCACCTCTGGAGGAGTCCTTGCCAAAAACCACTCTCAGAACTCGGTGCCAGCCACATGGGTAACTCATTGCGTCCCGCTATTTTGAATAGTTAGATATCTGGCGTTGAGACCAGAAATTTTACTTATTCCCCTTTGGAGGAATTTGATTATAGATAAGGTCTTTGAATTTCATAGTCCATTATTATAATTTACCTGTAATTATGAGGGCAAATAACACAAATATACAGTATCATCTTAGACTTCATTGTTTGTGCCTCTTAATGTGAAAATCATGTGGTATCTTATGAAGTCTTAAACCTGAGGGAATAGAATCTGTAAAAGCTGCCTAATTTGTTGATTTGCATGGGAAGTCCGCTGTTCCCATAGGTGGGAAAGACTGATTGGGCATGTAGCTGACTAACTATGAGCAAGTCACTGGCGTTAGTTTCTGTTGCGGTAACAATGTGGATTTGGCCTTGATTATAGCTCCTATATGAAAATTCCTATTAAAAACTGTATGTGAGGGATATGGAATGCTTTGCAAAGACGGATGCATTTTATGTAGCAAAGCAGGAAGCAGCGAAGCAGCGACACCACGTCTTAATGCCACTTTACATCCTGCCACTGTCCTTAGCCACAACTTCCTCAACCGCATAATCTAAAGTAAACAAAAATCATATTCCATTAGAGACACCATTTGACAATTGAATTTTTTTGGTGAACTTTTGGCATCCATTGAAAGAATTGGCTCCAACCCCAGAGAGGGAGTTAATCCTTTTAGGGCCTCGTTGCCTGGACAGTGGTGGAAAGAGATGACCGAGTCAGGGAGTAGCAGTGAAAGCGTTATCTCTAAGAGCTAGAGTGAGGGAGGTATTCAACAGTTACCATTTATATGACCACATGTTATTCAATCATAAAGGACCAGAAAGGATATTATTTTATTGAGGAAAACTGGGGAAAAAATTACAAACCATCCTGGTAAGCTTGGTATAATCAAATGATACAACACTTTTCTTTGGATTTTAATAATGTCTTAAGGTCTCAGGTCACATCTATGCAGAGCCATGTTGCATCGCCCGAGGCTGAGGGTATTTACTGTAGCCTCCACCTGGTTTGGAAATGGGCTCTTCATTAGGTGAAATAATTGCTACATTCTTGTACAATAGTAAATACTTAGTAAGATAACTATCATGTAGCAAGACAGAAAAAAATCAATATTAATCACAGCAGACAAATGCTTCTAGTAATAGCTGAAAACCCTCAAGCACTAGCTGTTCTCTTCAATCCTTTTGTTGCTATTGTTACAACATTCTCTGCTCCTGACACCAAATCTCTCTCTCATGTAAGATCTTTAACTTTTGATATCTTGGTCGGATTGTCAGAACATCCAGCTCTGTCTCTGTGTGTCTTCTTTGGAGGAGTATGAAAATTCTCTTTAAAGATCTTCAGCAGATGTGTGCACTGTTTTCTTACCTGGACATCCCAAGGTTGAGTTGATGGAAGGCTTTAGTGCTGCTCTGATCACTCCCGTTGCTTTTCAAAATCTTGAAGGTTCAGTCGGTAATTTGTACCTCTACACTCCATTTCCCCGCATTTATAAAGACAGGACTCTAAGTCACATCTTCCCAGCTTTGTGGCAAATGAGGACACGCCCGCCTACTTGCAACACTAACTAAGGTTGTACCAGGTCGTATCACAGTGGCAGCGAGAATAGTTAACCTTTGTGTTACAGTGCTTACTGCTGTATGTGTACTGATGCTATCCTCAGTTCCCATTCATTCATTCATTTGTTCCTCACAAGGATGCTATGAAACAGACTCTGTTATTATACCCATGTTACAGATTTATAAACGGAGATGTAGAAAGGATGGGCAAATAACTCCTGAATGGGCAGAATGGCTGGGAAGGGGCCCCAGCAATCTGGCTCCATACTATTTCTCTCTAGACTGTACAACTTCTGGCTACCTGGGCAGTGATGGCCACCTTACAGTCATTCACTTTCCTTGCCCAAAATTTAAAAAATAAAGAAAGGGTAAGAATATAAGGATAAGTTCTATCGTATAGGATTATGTTGGAATTTAATGAGACAGTGTATATAAAGTGTTTAGCTCAGTTACTGATTTTTAAAAAATAAGTACTCATGTTATTCTTATTATTATAATCCTCGTGTGACAAATGAATGTCAGGTGAAGGAATTAAGTAATAAAGAGTCATCGCTCAGAATCCCTGGGTTGACCAGTCCCTGTTCCACTATTTCCATTGAGAAACTCATTTAGAAAGAATGGATTCAGTCTCTGGCTTGGGCTCTTTCCTGAAAGCATCAGGTTAAAGAAGAAGCTGTTATAATGAGAAAAGATTAAATTTTTATTAGCAATTATACAGCTCAATTAGAAATTTAAAAATATATAGGATAATCCATGGAATGGTATAAGTTGTCAAAACTGCCAGTATTTCCAAAGCATATATTAGAAGAAGAGAGGAAGAAAACTCTATTTTATCATTTTTTCTGTGCCCGAGCCCTGCTTCTCTTTCTGTCGCACTATGAGATTGACGTTCTACCGTTCTTCCCACTGTCACCTCAGCCTCGTGAGCTTTAGATGCAGCTAACTGTGGGAATAACTGCTACAGTTTGCAATTTTCAGTTGTATTAGACCTTGATTTGGCTTTTTTTTTAGCTATTTTATATAACCACCACTGATTTATCTTGCAGATAATAAGTAACTTAATGGTTTTTATAAATTAATACTGGATATGAAATTATCAGAGCAGGAAAATCAATATTAGAAAATTTTTATTATCAACAACAACAAACATAGAGTAATATTAAAGTAATTGTAAATATTCAAACATCAAATGAATTCATTAATTTGAAACCAGTGTTAGAAATTTCATAATTTAAAGCCTGTCCATTCTATACTTTTTAAATTTCAGTATTCTTTTTAAACTTGTTGCCCCCCTCCCATTTTAATTAAAAATAACATACCTGGAGTCACCGCAGAGCCCGTTTTTCAGAACGCTTGCCTGTGTTTAACACAACCCATCCCTCGCCCAGTAAGTGGAAGCTATGTAAAACCAGGTTCTCGAAGGGAATTCATCACATGTCTCCTGAAAGGTCAGTGTATGACAGTTTGGTTTCTTTGCTTTGGGAAGTGGGCCCTAGAGATTCATCAGCGACCGGGAATGTAAAGTAGCACAACGCACCGTGAAATGGTGTCTTCCCTCAAACCTTTTCCTCCGTGCATCCCCACTACCAACCACAGCCCAGAGTCTCCCCTCTTCTAAGATATTTCCTCTTCCCTAAGTGGCCCTCATGGCAGAGCTCCCCGGCTTCTCATTCGCCTGGCCCTTCCCAGGCACGCACGCCGCTCATTCAGTTGACAAATGTCTGTTAAGCACCAAGTGCGCACGGGCACTGCGTGCAGTGATGGATGAGAGGCAGCACCGCCCTCAGAGAACTTAGAATATAGTAACTTGTCACCAGCTACCTTCCATCAATAGTCGTGTTTCAGGTGTCTGTGTGACAAAGGGCAAAGACTACAACTTAAACTTATTCGTTTTCCGTGTACCTCTCACCTAGCCCGTGCTCCTGGCACCTGAGTGGGGTGAGGTGGCTCACCGTCCAGGGAGCAAGCACAGTGTTAGGGCTGCTGCCCCGCTCCTGACAGGCGGGCCTGGGCAAGACCCTTACCGTGGGCCCCGTGCTGGCCTCTCAGCTCTGGCAGCAGATAACCTGCACATGTGATAAAATGTATTATTCTATTGCACATCACGAAGAGTTGGATATTCATTTCTAAACTATAATTAGGTTCCTAAGTCTTTATTCACCAAATAGACATAGTTTTTTCCAGGGCTACTAATGGGCAAACCTAGACCATAGCCAGTGACTTCTCCCAAGTGGTATTTAATTGCTTCTTCCTCTCTCCCTGGTATGGAGAAGAAAGAGAGAAGGAAAGGGAAGAGATAGCATGCAGTCTCTTGGCAAAGAATGAGGCTTCCTCCACCCCCATTCTACATAGACACACCTACCAGATGTGTGTGCACATGCATGTACATGCATGCAAGCAAGTATATGGCCATACACATATACAGACAGCCACACACATACACATACGGACATGTGTACACATACACATATGTACATACCGTTACAAACACACACAACCCCTCAGCTGACAGCAGGTCTCAGTGTCTGGGACAGCACCCCCATGAACAGGCAGCTACTTTCCCAGAAACCTGGGCTGGAAGCTCCCCGCGGAGCAGCCCCATCTGGGCCGGGGTGCAGAGTGCTGTGTTCCCTCGGGTCCTTTCCGCCCCCCTTTCCTACACTCTGAACACCCTGTGTTGGGATTGTCATAACATTAACGATAACGTTTTCTGTGGGCCCACTCTCAGCCTCCAACTTTTGCTTACCTTTTTCAGCGAACGTCCTTTTCTGTATCATCTTACCTACTTTACAGAGGTGAACTTGTGTTCTGTGTGTATTATGATAAACTTCCTCATTTATAATTTGTGATTATAATGATCTGTGATCACATGCTGCATTTCTACATGATGTCTAAGGCAGTGTTGGAGTCTCAACAAGAAGTGTTAGAGATGGGCAGCTCCAACTCACTGACAATTTGCCTCAAGCCCATTGCCTGGGAAAAAGAGAGAAGAGAGAAGGGAGGAAAGAAGGGAGAGAGAGAGAAGGGAAAGGAGCTCTGGAGAGGGAAGAAGTAGAAACAAAAGTAGAAATGAAGAAAAATAAAGAAAAAATTAGACCAAAAAAAAATGTTTACAGTCCCTTTCCCCACCACTTATTAGAAGCCAAGTCTTTAAGCAGAACTCTTAGAGGGTTGGGAGGGGAGGTCAGGAAGCCAGGGATGCTCAGGACTGCTTGCCACCTCCCCGCTTCCTCTGGACTGGAGCCGGCCAGGATAATGCTGAGGGTCCAGGGAATGACCCCGTACCCACTCGCACTAAATGGCCGTGGCCACTCCCCACTGAAAACTGACTGTGGAAGCTACCTGGTTTGTAATGGACGTGAGCCTTCCCTATAACCCTGTACAGGAAAGGTATTATGGTTCACATTTTGTGTGTGAGGAAACTGTGTCTTGGAGAAGGTAAGTGATTTGTTCCTATTTGGTAAGTAGCAGGGCCAGTTTTCTACTTTACTATTTCATTTAAAAAGATTCCATGAGTTGAGTGGTGGGAAGGTTAAAAGAACTAAATTGTGATGAACTCGTAAATATGGTTTCCATTTGCAAAACAAAGCAAAAATGTTTCACTTAGTAAAGGACTTTTAAAAAGCTCACACGCCCCCACATGAGGAAAAAACAGAGGAGGGACTGAGTGTGTTGCGCAAGTGAGAAGAAAGCCAAAAGCGTGGGGAAGGGCGAATGTGCGTCGTTCACGCTGACCGGCGTGGCCTCCACGCCCCTCGTGTGCCTTCGGAGAGCTTGGCACACAGCAGGTCTGAGCAGAGGTGTGCTGGGCCATAAAAGGTGTGCCTGCCTTCCAAAGTTAGCGCGGAAAAAGGAATGTAAAACATCCCAGCAGTTTTTATATGGATATCATGCTGAAAGTATAGTATTTCAGGTATGTGGGGTCAAATAGAATGTATTATTAAATGAATTCCACCTGTTTCTTTTATCTTTTTGATGTGGCTAAAAGAAAATTAACAATTACTCATGTAACTCACATTGCAGTTCTGGTGGGCAGCACTCTTCTAGACCATAGGTTTTCGAACGGGGCTCCTAATGACCCTGAACTCCCTCCTGGCATAGCCGCCAGAGACGCAGAAGGAGGGCCGGGCTCAGTTCCCTCAGAGAGACTATTTGTTTGCTTAACAGATCAGGTTTCTGACTATGAGTGTCTTTGAAGGAAAGAATCGGCGGCCAAAACGTTTGACCACTCTGGTCTTGGAACATTCTCCACGCCCTCTAAAGACAGAGCATGAAATGACCAAACTCAAACATCGTTCTCTGTTCCGGCCTCTGCACCAGGCACTAACCAGAGGGGCTACTAGATCCTTCTGTGGTTCCCAGTAAGAGAGTAACAGGCCTCTTTCCTTCTTTACTCTTTTGGGAGTTCATTAAAGGTTTATTTGTTAGGGAGATTTTACCCCTTTTCTGTACGTTGTAGAAATTTATTTGCAACAGAATGTCTTCTAAGTATTCCTAATTGATAGCATGGAGGGCCAAGTTACACATGGTCTTTATTAGCAATTCTTTTTCTTCTGGAAAATGTAGACCTCTCCCCCCTACCCCCTCAGCAACAGCGACTGGAGGATGATTGAGTGGTCTCTCGTGGAAATATGTATTTACCTATGTAAAGATCAGTTTCAACTCAGCACATTCTTCCTTAACCAGTGAACTAACCTGTAACCTCTCAGGGGTGCTGACGTTTCTTAACTCTATGTGCGTGTTTGGGGGGGGGGGGCGGTGCGCATGTGTGTTTTAACGGAGTCTCCAGCTGCTCACTTAGAGAAGAGCTTTTTAGCTACTTTGTAAATTTTTATTTTCTTAAGACTAAATGATCCAGACCATTTTAATTACACCTCCTGAAAATAAAATTGACACACGGTCACATACCTGAATATACAGTGCAAATTAAATTGGAGAGCGGCAGCAGTGAATCGAGGAAAGGCAAGAACACGTGGCATATTGTGGAAAAGCCATTGATTTCTCTGACACTAATTGTAACCAAAAATAGTGATGGAGCCTCAAGGGAGGGGGGGTGTTAGTTGTCTGAGAGTCAATCCAGGGACCCAAGACGAAGAACAGATCGTGTCTTGGTTAGAATATCATCTCTGCCTTTGGAAGCCTCGTCGTTTTTCTTCCTCTGTGACCTTTCTACTGGGTCCTTCAAAAAGCCTGTTAATTTCACTCTAACAATTTTTACACATTTTATGAGAAGGAGACATTCTGATGTGAGAAAGTTTGCTTATCATTAGCTGAATTCACTTTTCTGCAAAATGTTAATCCATAGATCGCACCATAGTGAAGGATGAAGTGTAAGTGAGAACATACTAGATCAAGTAATTTTTTCCGCGTGTGCCTTTTTTACCTCAGGCAGATGTGCATACTTGGTGATATAACCTAATTGACACGTGCCTCCCTCAGATGTGGGTTTTATACATTTCCCCATGATCAAAAAGGAAAGAATTCTATCTTGAAGTTACAGGGAAAGCATTTACTTTGCCATCCTTTTAAAAGGAAGAGTATCTGAAATTTCAGATAAGGAGCAAACCCAGAGTTTAAGCACTGTTTTCCGTTCTTCCTACCCCTCCTTCCCTCCCTCTCTCCTTCCCTCTATCCAACTTTCTTTCCTCCCTCCTTCCCTTACTTCCTCCTTGCCTTTCTTCCTTCTTCCTTTTTCAAAGCACCAACAGGGCTGCAGGGTGGGAAATATACATACAAATAAGACCATCGTATGGAATTCACATTCTGTGTAGTTTCAATTCCATCTGACTATAAGCATTAGTAGCCATGCCACTAAATGAGTCATTTCCGAATCGTGAAGCCTGCGCCACCTTTGGGACCTGGTGGGAAGTTGCAGGAACAGACAGCAAATATCTACCCTGTCCACTGGCTCTAATTTGCCTCCAGGGATGACCATCGTGCCTCCGGAAGTCCCTGCTCTCAGGGACCATAACGCTGGTCGTGGAATTGTCAGACGTGTTGAATAGTCTTTTTGCTGGGGGCGTATGTTTAGCATATTACGTGACACCAAGTCCTCCTTCCCATGTGCACCGTGCATTCCTGTGTGTCCTCCTGAGGGGCAGTGAGCTATTGTGGATGACCACTGGCACCAAGAAGGGGGAGATTTAGGTCCGCAACTCGGCTATTTCACCACCACGTGGGGTCACTTTGCCAGAGTCACATAACTTATCAGGTTTAGAGGTGTCATATTTATAACTAGCTTAAATTTGGTTGTTGTAATTCTTCTTCCAAACCCTGCATACCCGGGGTTCTATGAAAGATGGTGAATACAGATTTCAATATTAGAATATACAGCAAGATGGTGGCCTCTTAACACCATTTTGCCTCTGACACTGGGCTCAGAGCCCTTCTCTTTGATTCAGAACTTTTCTTTAAGATCCAGCATAAGTAATTAGTAGAAAATTTCACATGAGTGAGAATATATGTGAATGCAACCATCATACCATTTGGCCATAAGTTCAGTTTAAATCTGTATTAGCTCAGATTCTTCAGAGCTAATGAGAGAGAGCGAAAGATAAATATATATATCTTCCATATATACGTGGAGATTAATTGTGAGAATTGGCTCATTTGATTACAGAGGCTGAGAAGTCCCACAATCTGTTGTCTGCAAGCTGGGAAACCAGGGAAGTTGATGGTGTAATTCAGCCTGAGTCCAAAGGCCTGAGAACTCGTGGGGGGCGGGACAGATGGTGTAAGACCTGGTCCTTGTCCAAAGACAGTAGAACCAGGAGAAATGGGTGTCTCCGCTAAGCACATAGATCAAACTTGCTTCTTGTCGGCCTTTTTATTCTGTTCAGACCCTCAGTGCTCGGATGATGCCACCACTCTGGTGAGGTGGGTCTTTACCCAGCCTACTGAGGCGAATGCTAACCTCCTCTGAGAACATGCTCACAGACACCGCGAGATATAATACATTACCAGCTGTCGGAGCATCCCTTCGCCTAAACTGACACAGGAAGTTAGCCATCACAATCTGCAAGTCAACATGCAGTGTTTCTTGGGCTGTTTTCCTTAAAAACCATGGAAAGACTGGGCTCAAAGGAGCAGCTCCATTTCCGATTCTCATACTGTACCTAGACTCACTGCTCGTGTTCTCCAAAAGAGCAGCATTTCTGCTCCTTGGCTTGAATTTCCTCGTCTTCCCCTCTTGTCAGTGCTTCCCTCTGCCTGCCTGCCTTGAACTTCCACTTAAACCAACAACTTGTTGCACAACCAGCTCTCACTCGAGAGAGAGCCCGTTCTGGTTGCTGACTCCCACAGCCTGCTGCATTTGAGAGCATTCATTCCTTCACTCATCCACCCATTCACCAAACATGTGCTGAGTGCCTGTGATTTCCTAGAAATAAATTACCTGGAAAATGTTCATTAATGATCCACAGTCCTTGCTCTTAAGGAACTTATTTTATGATGGAAAGGTAAATAATAAGGTGATAATTATGTTACAGTGCATAGTAACCCTTAAGCAGAGAAGGTGTAGCAGGGGACCCCAAATCCCTTGTCTGGGTGAGAACAGTGACCACTTATGAGAACCTAGATGCAGATTTAGGCCTCAATGCTGAATTAGGACTCAGTTCAACTCTCTCTTCTTCCATTTTGTCATTATCTTAAGGACTACTTTTAGGGCTGGATCTTTCTTTAGTGGAATGTGTTTATTAAACTGCTGTAAAAAATTTTTTTAATGCAACCTAATCTTTGATAAGTTAACCTAACCTGTATCAATTTTTCAACGTTGTTAGCTTTTTTTGTGACTGTTTCTATCTTTGCCAAGGCAATGGTATCCCGATTGGATATTTCCACAGACAATTTCCAGTTTTAAAGAAATCCAACCAAATCCACGATTCTCAGGGCAAACACGAGTGACCATTCCACAACATCACCTGGTGAAAACATCTGTGTGAAAGTGGCTCTGTGACTTAGGGTTTATTTTAGCTGTAAGCAGTAATAATTTGCCGACTCCGAACATGATTCTCAGTTTTGGCATTCTGCATCCTTTGTATGTTTCTTATACTTAAAGCCCTTGAGTGAATGTTCATAGTATTAGGAGCATATTATTTAGGTATTGTCACAATTCCAACATAATATTTATATCTGTTAGAAAGCATGTGCATTTGGAAAATAACGGTTTGGCATCAGTTAACGTTTTCAGTGACTGTAAATCATTTATTAGGTAGACTTTTGTTAAAGTTGAAATGTTAGCGTCGACCTGCCCAATCTTCTTTGACTGTTTGTTGTATTTACTCTATACTGCCATCAGGGTATGCCTGATAAGAGTACAGCATACTAATACTACTTAAAGCCTTTTAATTTGACTTACATAATAAATATTTTATTTACTCTCTTTCTGTTATTATAGTGTTACCATGTGAAAATGCCCTACTATTACTTCCAAGTTAAATGCAGTTATTTTCTGTATTGGTGTTCTACTAATATGCATTAATAACTCTTGCTTTTCATAAATGAGGTTAATGAGTGCCTGTGTCAAGAGTACCTGGCTTATGGTAGTCGAGTTCGTTTATTTTGGAAATAATGATCAAGTTAGTGTTCTTCGTGTTTTAAAATGACAAAAGGCTTTGTGAAGGAGTTTTTGGCATGTTATTTCTTTTGGGGGTGATTGTCGATTCCCCCTTCACAGCGTCTACCCAGAGGTTTAAGGAAGACTCTGTTGTAAAGTTATTGTGGCCTCACATCAAAACTTTCCTCCTGATGTCGGCTTAGAGATGTTTTAATTCATTCTTTTAACAGTGTTTCCACTTTGTCATCTGCTCTTGTTCTTTTATATTATTAAATATTTGCATTTCCAGTTAAACTGGTAAACTCTAGTGACATGGAGAATATCGCCATGGGAAAACCTAAGTTTATTTATATCACATCTAGTTCCGGCAGTTGCAGTGATGTGGCATGTAGCTTCTTTGTGCTTCCGGTGCCCTGATTCTGCCGGCCCTGACTTGTGCTGAGATCAAGCACCTACTCTGGATAATCCATTTCTATTTTGTGCCTCAGTATGATCATGTAGCAAATTAATTCATGGTAATTACTCCTGCTTAATCTGTAAGAATTCTGAAAGGGTGTATAGTAACATGATGTTTTGCATGGAATTTGTCTCTTCTATTCAAGCGACAATAGAATTCTACAGAGTCAGCTTTTAAGTAGCCAGTCTTTGCTGAATTGCAGTGAGTTTCCAAATAGCTTTATGTCCCAGAAGACACAGGGCAAAGCTCCACAGCCAAGCTAGCTTTGGACCTCTCCCTCCTTTGTTTTACAGATTGCACAAGGAGGAGGACCGTAACAAATTAAACAGGTGTTCCTAGGAAAAGAAGCCTGGAAGGGATCCAGAGATCTGAGGGTGGAGGGACAAAAGTTAGCTAACGGTCCGGTGAGATGCGTATTACCCTAAACAGTCGTGTATCTCTGGTAGCTTCTACTGACATGTAAAATTTATAAAGTTAGCTTGAAGTTTATTGAATACCATTTTGTTTCAAGCTCATGCACTGAAATAATCAAACTTCAAACATTTCTTGACATGGTAATAATTTATATTTTATAGGATATGCCTTACTTTGTTTTATTTGGGGGGGTTCTTTTTTATTGTATTTTTCCGTAACCATTTATCCCCCTTATACCCTCTTCCACCTCCACCCATTCCCCCCCACAATCAGCCCGCTGTGTCCATGAGTCCTTTTTCTTTTTCGCTCTGTCCCCCCACCCCTAACCCCCACCCAGAGCTGTCAACCTGCTCTGTATCTGTGAGTGTGTCTCCATTTTGCTTGAAGCCAGTCAGAGAAAGACAAATGTCATCTGATTTCACTCATATGTGGAATCTAAAGAACAAACTGAACTAATAAGGACATGCCTCACTTGGAATGACAGTTCATCATCCAAGAGGCACCATAAGGCAAGTAGTAATCCATTTTAACATCGAGGAAAATAAGTTTTTTGGTGGGAGTAAAGTCACCAATCTTAGAACTAAAAGGAATAGATCACATGCAGTATTATTGAATCAAGACTCAAAAATATGAAAGTATGGGTTAATGCCTAAAAGGAGAATGTTACTGGTTTGGTCTCAGTTTAGTTGTTTGCTTCTGACAGTGTGGTCAGTGGAGCAGCAGCCTGGAGGCTCACCTGGGAGCTTGTTAGACATGATCTCAGAACCTACTTCAGGCTTGTTGAATAAGAGCTATAGCCAGTTCTACAAGGGGTATGCATACAACTGAGAGTTTGGGAGATGCTGGGTGGTAAAGTGTAAGGCTAATTTTAGTTAATGGTGCGGTATGCCTGCCGAGGAAAACTAAGTGAGCTTGGCCCACGTTGCTAAGCACGTGGTGTCAAGAGGAAGAGGGTAATCAGACTTCCCGTTCTGGTCACTCGGTTTGGTTATGGGCCCATGCTTTAAGGATACATGGAAAGAGCACTGACCAGGATGGTGAAGTAGCTCAAACCTATTTCATATAAGGAATAATCGGAAAAAGCACTGGAAACATTCAGCCCAGAGAAGAGAAAACAGGGGAGCTATAATAGCTGTGTTCAAGGGTTCAAAAGGCAGCCAAAGTGAAAAGAAGACAGAAATAAAGCAATTAATAGAGACAATAAATTGGGAAGATATATATCTGCTAAATATAAAGATGAACTTTGGAACAACTGTGTGTGTCCCAAAATAGATCTTCCTTTTTCTGTAAGTAGAGAGTTATATTGCTGGAGGTTTTCAAGGAGACACTGGAGGAAGTCCTCTTGCTGAATACTCTCCAAGCGCTTTGTACTTTACTCTTGTGACACTTGCCACATTATTGCTGTGATTTAAAAGTAATCTTAGAAGTATTCTGTGTTTGTTCCATCTGGGCAAGGGATTGTCTGCTGTAGGCACTGACTGTTCTATCCCCAGCCTCTAGCACAGGGGCTGAAGAAAATGTTCTTTATATGATTAAAGGAAGAAAGGAATAGATAGGAGGGAGGATTGGAAAATGTATTCAGTCGTATATTTAATTAATACTTACTGATTGCCTTTGATAGGGCAGGCACTCGTGTGGGCATTAGAGAAACATAAGTGAACAAAACAGATGAATATCCCAGCTCTAAAAGTCCACGTTCCCATGGGATCGCAGAGCCCCCGGAATTTACCAGGAGCTCTTCCAGAGAGAGAACAAAGACCATGAGTCAGATGTCTTCACTGGAGTAGCACATCTTTGAGGAAGTTAACACCTTCAATATATCTTAGAGATCAACCAGCCCAACATGAAGCATTTAGAAACTGAGATAGAGACCTCACTTCCGTATTTTAAAATGACCTTGGATGTGACGTTAAGCCCTTAGGTGCTATGAGGCTGGTGAAAAGCTTGGACAAATTGCTAAAGCTCCGGAGATTGTAAGACTCCTAATGGGAACAGCATGAGGCAGGGCAGCATGTACATCTGTATCACCAAGGAATTGGGGGACTATGCTCTGACTGCATTGTCTGCTTCATTTTGTGATTTGTTTGATTACAGCATGGTATAATAAGTAGTATGTTAATATTCACTGTTAGAACTATTTTTGACCTAAAAATTTTACCTGAAATACACCATTTTCTGTGAGTTACTGTACGCTTTGAGCCGTATTCCACCCAGGTGCCAACATTCTTTTCTCACCACCACCCGTCTTGGATTTTATAATGCAAGTCAGGAGGAAAACAGGATTCATTTACCAGAAAATTGCTTTTCACAATCTTTTCTGGAATCTCTTTTGTCTGTTACCCAGGCAATATCTATATTGTTACTCTGTCCTCAAAAGCTTTTACCAATTTGGCAACACGGAATGACTAAATCTCTTTTCTTTCATCTGGCTTTTCATTAGGAGGGAAACTCCCAAACTTCATTTCTCTCAGCCTTTTCCTCAGTGCTAAATCTCATGCGTCTCAAGGCTATTTATAATAAATATCCTCATTATGACGAAGGTCATTCCGGTTCTCTACATTACTTCAGTTTTTAATGAAAGCAACGCCAAATGACCAAATGGATAAAGCGCCCCCCCGCCCCCCTACCCCCATAAGAAAGCTTTCCTGTCAAATATGTCCTAATTGCCCTCAATGGATCAGCTCCGTGCCTGCCCGGTCTTATCTCTAGCACGTTCCCCAGCTCTCCGCCGACAGCCGATGCCATGCTCTCTGAGCATGAAGGGGATAAAAACGGTGTGGCTCTTAGAAAGCCAGCCATGGAGTAGAGTTAGAAAGCTGTTTATATTCCTTACTTTCATGGTTCTGACATGATTTATCTTCACCAATTTGCCTTCAGACATGGTTTGCCCTCGTTGCTTCAAAATTCAACTTTGGATTCTGCAGGAACACTTGTCCTCCTTCACTTGTTTCTTCTGCCTTACGCGTCGGTCCTGTGTCAGGACATCTTGTATTCATCAGCCTTCGGTGGTAACTGTAGGCAAGTAATATAATCACTTTCTCTGACCATCTGTAAAATTAAGAAGGAACTACAAAGCCTCTGACACATTCCAGCCACCCTGGAATAAAAGCCCAGTCCAGCCACCCCGGCCTGGCTCGCAGCTGTGGAGACAGCGTGCGTGTATGTGAGCCTCCTGAGCTATGTTTTCCTTTCTGCCCCTCGGCCCCCTGCCTTCTCAACCCCCCAATATCTTCTCTGTCTTTCCTGAAACAGCCCCCTCCACACTAACCCCCAGGCCTGACCCTACTCCTCACACCTGCTCTGGCCCCACATAGGACAGGATGTTTTAATATACTATGTACATGGAAAGAAAGGAAATTGAAGTTGCCAGCCCTGAACTTTCTTTTCTTTTCTTCCCTTTTAAATGGGGGAGAACAGCACCAACAGTGAGAAGGGTATTTCCTTTGTGGCAACAGGAAGTGGTAGGGGTTAAGGAAAGAACACTTAGGAACTTAGAGCTTCCAGCGGATGTACAGTGTTTGATCTTTTAAGGGTGTTGTTGCCACTGGGCCTGATACATTTTTTACCATGGGAAATGGTGAGAAATCAGAGCTTTGGAGGTAGGAAATGTGTCAGTTGGTCTTGTTTTGTGTGGTAACATGGGGACCAAAGAGACCCACAGCTGTGGAGCTATCAAAAGAAATGGAAATAGGGGCATGTTGGTGCGGAGTCAGTGAGACACAGAGAAGCGAATTAAACGAGGACCCAGCAGTGAAAGTCTAAGGAGAGAGGCAAGCAGGCACGACCCTGGGGGGAGAGTGACAGTGGATCGGTGAGACGAGTTCCATGCTGCCATCTAGTTCTGCACACGTTGTGGGCCCTCACGGACTATCTGTCAGCTCTGCCATCTCCTTCTCCATCTGACTTACGGACCGTGAACACACAAATCCCACCTGTTTCCGGAGGTCCTTGATTTTGTATGTCTCATTTTAGAATTTCTGTATGTGTATTCCTAAGAAATCCTGACCGTAGTCTTCAGTACCTCAGCCGAGAAATGAGCATTTCTGGTTCTCACCCAGAGCCACATCTTGGGAGCCACGAGTTCTGTTTCTGCAGTGTTGACATTATAGTCTTTCCGGGTGATGCTTGGGATGCTTTTATTTGAAAATTTAAGGACATTTTACACTCACTTAAGCTGCTTGGGCTCTAGGTAAAATTGTGTAGATGTGTTGGATAGGAAGAGAATGCCAAAGAACCAAAATAAAGAAAATACTCTGAGTCAAGCCCGGCTGGCGTAGCTCAGTGGATTGAGCGCGGGCTGGGAACCAAAGGGTCCCGGTTCGATTCCCAGTCGGGGCACATGCCTGGGTTGCGGGCCAGGTCCCCAGTGAGGGCCATGTGAGAGGCAACCATACATTGTTCTTTCTCCCTCCCTTCTCCTCTCTCTAAAAAATAAATCTTTAAAAATAAAAAATAAATAAAAAAAAGAAAATTCTCTGAGTTCGGGAAATATATCTCAAGAGTTCTCATTGAAAAGTTGAATATTCAGGAATTTTATCTTTTTAACTCTTTATCTCCCATAAAGCATTTAACAGTTATTTGTATTTTCATATTTGAAAGGAACATTTTTCATATATTTTTCAAAATCTCAGCTCTTAAAAGTACTAACTACCAATGAGAGCCAGCATCAGCAAAGAGCCAAAAACAAATAGTTTGCTGGAATGTTTCCATATGAATTTAGACATCCCTCCCCTAATTGCACACTCCCAAGTGTCACACTCCCCTCCCCCTCCTCAGAGACCTGGAGAATTTGAACTAGAAAAGCTCCATATTTAAGGAAACTGAGCACAACAGGAAAAGAGGTGAGACTGAAACCAGGGAATCAAATGAAAACTTGGTATCTCCAGGTCCAGTATATTCTTTCCAGAGAACTTGTCTCTGGAGAAACTGAATAGTCACAGAGAAAGAGCTGCAGCTGCTGGCAGAGGGAGAGGCACCAACCACACGCCTGGCTTACCACCGCGGAGGCCACAGCGAAGCGCGCTGATGGACAGCGTCCACCCCGTCCGCGGAAGGTCTGCCTAGCCTCTCAGTGACACATCGGCACATGAAACCACAACCATGAGTCACCAGATATTTGAGGAAAGTCTCTCAGAAAATATGCTAAAATAAAAAACCAAATAGATACATGGATTAAGAGGAAAAAGAGGCAAGGGACAAGGCCAAGAAGTCATCAAATAATTATAATGTTATTAGCAAGAAAAGATATTTTATCTTTGAGAAAGGACTAGATGCAGTAATAGAAGAATAATCATGAATTAAGAAAATCTAACAGTAGGAAAAGAAAGTAAATTCGAAGGACTCCCCTAGAAGATAGAAAAAGGACAAAACATGTATAACAGTAAAGTGAAGTTTACTAGATCATCTGAGATGTCCTACCTCCAGTGGATTAGAAATTTCAAAGAGAAAGAACAGGAAAAAGGGAGTGAAAAGCAGCAGGTGTCCAGCACAATTAAGGCATTTTCTTATACAATTTCAGAACACTTAGAGAAAAGATTCCTGAAATTTCTAGAGAAGAAAACAAACAAACACCACAAGAAGGGTTTCCTAAGAAGGATCTTAAGAAGGATTACTAAGAATAAAAATGGGACTGGACTTCTCAACAGCACTACTGGAAACTTGAAACCAGTCCTGAAATGCCTTCAAAATTCCATGTAAGTGATTTTCCCATTTAGAATGCTTTATTTGGCCAACTATCAATCAAATGTAGGCGGGAAACAGTATCACACAGGAGGAATCAAGCAGCTTCTCTTTCATGCATCCCTTCTCGGGATTTACTGGAGGACATCTTCACCAGATAAAGGAGCATAAATCAAGTAAGAGGAAGACGTCAGGTCCAGGAAGCGAGGCTCCAATCCAGGGGAACAAAGGGACACTTAGAACTGCAGGGAAGGAAAGCCCATCTGACAGCAGTGGCCATCCTAGGGCGGGCAGCAAGATGAGGGAGACAGTGGCTCCAGGAGCGACAGCTCCCCAGAAAGAAATGATCAAATTCGGGGATTCAGTGGCAGTGCTGGAGTGACCGGGAAGCATTGGTAACAATATATAAAACTATGCAAATTTTTTAAAGAGGCAAAGACTAATTTTAGGGAAAAATGAACAAAAAGTGATCATTAACACACTGCTTGGCTCAGCACTGAGCAGTGTTTACAGGGTTATGGTAATATAAGCATCAAACTGACTATTTTTTAAGCCAAATTGTGACAGTATTGAGGAGTATGGGAGTGTTTAGGAGGGTGAGGAACATAGGTAGTTAAATCTTTGTTTGCCATCACAGAAGGACACCAAATAGTGACTAAAGTCGACTAATCAAGAAATAACTTTATCAGCTCATTTTTCCGGAAGTGTGGGTATCAACTAAAAAATTTCTGCAGGGTTGCGTCAGAGAAGCTGGTCTCAGTGTGGGCCAGGGAGATACTACTTGTAGTGCCTTTTCACTTTTAAAGCTGTGAATTATGTGCATGCATTATTTTCATGAATTTTTTTCAAAATTAAAAAAAAAAAATTATGTTCAAATCTACAAAATGAATTGTTCCCCCCCCCCCCCGGCCATATTCTGTCCGACAGTTTGGCTCGTCCCATTCAGCTGAAGCACGTGCTCGCCATCCTGCCGCAGCCTCTACCATTGTCTCTCTGCAGCGGAGACTAAACGTCGGGTGGCATTCTGCACTGTGATGATGCAGTCATCTTACTTGTTAGAGAGCTAACAAGAATGAGAAATAAGTGGATGCTCAGGCCTCCATTGAAAGTGGGACAATGAAAGAGATTCCAAGAGGACCTTGGGTTTTCCCCTGGCTTACTGTACCAGTACTCTGCCTGGCTTCCATTGCATTCTAGTTTTCTGCCTAAAATCCCCAGTGACACACTACCAGCTCTGTATGCTCCATTATGAGCACAGGCACTGTCTTTCCTATATGGCCCTCCTTTTATAAGTTTTGTAGACTTTGTCACCCTGCAGCTCTTTCTTCTCCAGATTGCTCTCTCCAAAGCTCTTATTTTTCATTTCTCTGATCATACCCACACACTCTTGATCTTCTCCACACTCTCTCTCCGAACAGTGAGGCCCTGATCAATGAAGAATGACTCTCTGCTGATTACTTCACAGCTCTCACTCACTTGACTTCAGTTCATGCGTCTTGGTGTCCTGCTTTCTTTTTAAATAGTGCCATTATCCTGATGGCTAATGCTCAGTGGGTGGCCTCCTGTGACTCCTGTGTATTTTTCTACCTTGGTAGAACACATTTCCATCTTATACTTATGCACTGGAGTTTTCTTCCCTAAGTGCATTGCCCTCTACTTATTGCCATTAAATTTCACATTTCTTACTCAAAACACTTTTCCAAATTGGTCAAAGTAGGTTTTAATTTTTCTACTGCTGTCAAAGGTACTGGTTACCTCTCTTTGAATTGCTGTAATTATCACACTTGTAACGATGCTATTTTGTCATTCAAATCATTCTCATTAAAATATGAAATAATATAGACTCAATGGCCAATCTCTACAGAATATTAGGAAGTGTACAATTTAAGACTACCAGTGAGTCACTGAAAATGGTGTTTAAAAAAAAACTTTAGGTGAGTTAACCAATTACTTAAAGTAGTTAAGATGCCTGAATTAAGTATAATCTGTATTTTATTAAGTAAACATGATTAACCTGTATAAGAACATTCAGTATATAAAAATTTACACCATTCGTCAGTCTCAGATATACATATGCCAAATAATCTGCAAATAATATACAAATGCCAAAAAAGCCACTACAGAAGAGGGAGAGTGGGTCAGGAAGAATCCCAAGGGCTCATTAGTCAGAGTCCTTTGTACAAATGGCACGAACATAGTAAGATTAGAAGTATGCTTGTCAAATTCAGGATAATCTGAGGAACAGCCTGTAAATTTTTCATTTCATTTGCTGTCCTGGCAAACATTAGTAATATTTGAGTTATCGATCTCTATCATCTCATATACGTGTTTGTTACCAAGCCTGTTTCCAGGTGATTTAGGGAGAGTTTGCAAGCTTTGTCTAAGCAAAGGAAGCTTTCCAGAGTTGGGTAATGTAATCAGAGTTTGCCAGTTGCATCCTCCAGAAAGCAGTGGAAAAGACAAAATAGGAGCACAAGGTTAGGAGCAATAGGTTAATTGAGAGAGTAACACTTGTAAAAGATTAAAAAAAGAAAGAAAGAAAGGGAGGAAGCCTGGTTGGGGGGAGGGAGCTTTGACCACAGTACAAATCCAGCAAAACCTTGGGCCAACCCAACATGAGCTCCAGAGCAAAGATTGCCTGGTAGAAGAATTGTTCACTAAGCAGAAATAGCCAGGCTCTAGAACCGTACTGTGCTCAGGCACTGCCTGGTGGCTACCTGGAACAAGTGTGGCCTTCAGTCAAAAACTGAGGAGGACGCTAAAAGCGAGTACTCTAAAGTGAGTAGCTCGGACTGTCAGCTACATCTTGGCTCCGGCAGCTGAATGACAAGTTATTTCTTGAAGGGAAACATAGCAATGCCTCCCCATTGTGATCAGAGAACATCTCCCTTATTGCTGAACAACCATTGGAGATGGCTTTGCCATTCTTGTCCTCTGATTTTCAGTCTTTCGCCAGCATCTGAAAATGCCAGTCCTCTGTTTCAAAGTGCTGTAGTCACAGGAGCCTCGAGGTCACCAATACCTGAAGTGGCTAGGTGATGGAGTAAAGACCAAAATGTGCAAGACTGGAATGGGCAAGGAACAGCACAGAGTTGGGTAGGAAAGAGACTCACTGAGCATTGATCCTACCCGTAGATGAAAAGGACGTGACAGACAGGTGACCGAGAAATCAGACACGAGCCAGGGTTATCTAAAATAGCGGTTTCCCATTCATTACACACAATGATGGCATGTGCCTCTTTGAAAATGGTTAGCATGCAGCACTCAGAAAATCATGGAGAGTTAGAGTGGGAATTTTAAACTTCCAGAGTCAACCCTAGTTTTGAGAGACCTGCATTTCCTTCAGTTCTCCTAACACTGAATCTTGCCTTTGACTGTTTTCTTTTAACGGATAGTCTATAGCAGTTAGAGAAGGGAGATTTTCATTTTTAGTACAACAGACACAAAATAGTGAAAAGCAAAGGATGATAATAATAATAACTCTCAGATGATGTTACAAAATGACTTATTGAATACAAACAAATAGAAAAGAGAAGTTCAGGTAAAATAAGGAAAAATACATACAGAAATAGAGAATAATCTTAGCATTGATATTGTATATATACCGGCTCATTACCCACTGCATCAAAGATCATAATGTGTTTATTATGCCATTTACCAAATGATAGCTATTTCCTGAATGACTGGCCTTTCCTGCATGTCCTTGTATTCTGTCCTTTGTTAATAACGATGCCTATACTTTGGGGCAGAAAGATAGAAAAAGATGTCTGCTGAGGATCTACAGGAACTACGAGAGAAATCAGGCATCCCTTTAGTTTTGCTCTTTTATACTGTTCCATTAGCTGTTTGTCTGGGGAATCTGAAATGTATCATGGGTGTTACAACTAAACCTTCAAGGTAGAATCCAGGAAGAGTGAGAAGGAAATACCAAAAACAGTTATTTCATATGTAATCTCCCTTGGCCTCCCTCTCCCTTGCTTCTCCACAATGTACTGGCAAGTGAAAGGCTTGCCACAGTCACACAGTAAATAACAACCAATTTGTTGTTTTCCTGTCGAATTAGTGTGTTTTTTTTTTTTTAAGTAGATAAACAGTGAAGAGAAATCACTTCCCTGCGTGGCCCATGCTTCACTACAACACAGGGTTTCTTAAGCTACATTAACCAATTTTTTTAAAGAAATATGTGGGTGTTAATTACTCATTTGTATTTAAGAATTTCTTCCATTAGCATTTTACAGAGATAAGAATTGAAGATATAATTAAACTTTGAAATGAAAACTGGGGTTTAATTAGCAAGCAGGTAGCACTGAGAAACCTGGCACCTTCTCAATCATAAAATAAAATGTTATGAAGGAAATATTTTAGCCAAAAAGAAGGGAAATCGCTCGCTTTTTTTCCCTTTTTTAAAAAAGGTGGGGCAGAAAAGAGGGAAATGTGATATTGCATTTTACAGTGTTGTATTTAGTCTCGTCACTCGGCGGAATGCAGACGCGTTGGGGTCCTTCCGCCCAGAGTGTGGGCACACCGTACACAGGCCCCGGAGTGGGCCTGAGCGCACCCCAAACAGGCGTGATCGTGGTGGCTCGTTGGCTTCTCCTCAGCTCTCTCCCAGCATCCGAGAGTTTCTCCCGCTAGGTCAGCGGTCTTTGTGTGCCGCTGTTTATCAGAAAGCCTGGGTTTCTGGATTGGCTTATGAAGATTGGGTTTGGGTTAAAAGCACATCCCAGGCAAACATGTGTTGAACATTATTCTGCGTGTGTCGACTTTGAAGCGCCTCCCAGGTATATGCAGGGTTTCATATGATGAGATGAATTCAATTCAAGGTACTCAATCTTATTGCCAATCTTTTTCAATAAGAAACCATTTCGAGCCTCCTTAGTTTGCACATCTGTGTTTGATAACACGGGAGAATGTCTTTGATTAGACTTTCAGAGTAATCATTCAAAGGCAACTTTCTCCTCTGCTTTGCTGCATCTCATAAAGTTAGATTTTGCACATTAGTGAGACACTTGATTGCGCTGAAATAATATTGACGTTATGAGAGCGTATAATCTTGTTCAAAACGGGGCTCCCCTCCCGTCCGTGCTGAGGCTATTTTTGTCAGGGACCCTTCCATCGCCACTTCTCTAAACACTTCCAAACATACTCTTTTCTTTTGGTTCCTTTTCCTTTATTGTATTTTTGTAACTTTTAATCTTGTTTTTTATGGTATCTTAATAGCCTAAGGCAAAGTCACAAGTGATCCTTTCTCTTCTCTACATGTTTGTTTTTTTCCTTTTCTGCAACCCTAATGCTATTGAAAGGAAGAGAGTCGCTGGATTGTCCCCAAAGTACTCATTTCTGTTTTCCCACAGCAGTTTTAATATTTCTATGAATCAAAGTCTCTGGCCTTGTATTAAAGCATTTTTCATCATTTCTGTAATGATTTATCTCTAGTAATTGCAGAAGTATATTCTTGGCCTTTCTCTCTTTTTAAATTATTTATACAGTTAATGACTTTAATGTTTTCTTAAAAACTATTTAACACCTTTTGGCATTTAGATTATATTTTACTAGTTATATATCAAATTAATGCTAAGAACGGTTCTTTTATCTACGTTCTTGGTTCTCTTTCCCGGTTTTCTCTTCCAACTAAGTCAGATTTTTCTGTTTGCTGTTTTTCAAAAGATTAATATTATTTTCTGGGATAAAAATGTAGAGTTAAATTGGAAACAGGGCTGTGGTGTGTGGGTAATGGTTATGAATCCATTTTCCCTTATCCCACTTCATTCTCTCCCACCCACTCCCCACACACCTCAGGTACATTGTGAAAGTCTCTGAACCAGTGTTTTGCTGAGATCTTTCCTTTGGAGAAGTTGTATCAGTGATAATCTCTTAATCCTAGTTGGTCACTTCTCTTTTTTTCCCCACTTCCCTATTAACCTTGATAGAGTTGGCCCTGCTCACCTCCAGTGGTTAAGGTGTTGTGGGTATATTTGGAAAACTGTAGCAGGGTACCTTCAGGCTTGGAGGGGACAGTTTGCCAAGGGTGCCTCGTGCTGAGTGAGTGGGAGAGTTTGCAGTTTGCACTGGCGGAGGATGCTACAGCCAAAACTCAGTAAGCTTTAAGGAATGAGCATCCAGCTAACCAAATAAGAAGGTGCCAGGGCCAGAGGGTTCTGCAGTTCTTACGCCTGCCTGAAGCTCCACCATAGAAGCAATTGCCTTGCAAATTGGAGACGACTATTCTGTTTCTGGTGATATCTTCCAATTCTTTATATGGTTTTAATTCTAGAATAGCTCACTGTAGCTCTGGGAGTAAATTTGGTTGCTAGTCTGTTTTAGATTATTAAAATAGGTGAAGTGTAGGGCAGAAACGAAAGGAAACATTGA
The DNA here is from genome assembly GCA_004026765.1 of Micronycteris hirsuta. Classification (NCBI taxonomy): domain Eukaryota; kingdom Metazoa; phylum Chordata; class Mammalia; order Chiroptera; family Phyllostomidae; genus Micronycteris; species Micronycteris hirsuta. Next base: position 166,765 of record PVJI01000441.1, read on the forward strand.
TTTGCAGAGACCAGAGACTTCCCTTACAGAGGTGGATGGGGGCTTCCGCGGGATTTATTTGTGTATGTAGCACCCGGTGTCTTTCTGTCAGACACCCTGCCTCCCAGGTATATGCATATTGCTGAGGAAACACAACCAAAGCCCACTGTTTCAAAGAAAACCACTTTTTATGGAGTAGTAAGCTCTTTTATTAGACTAAAAGAGATGTGGGGCATTTGGAGATGAATAGTCTTACAGCTGCTAAATTCTACCCAGTTTGCTCTTGTTTCACAGCTATCCACAAGAGCCTGGGATTTCGTGTGTGTATAAAGATGGTGTTTGTAACTGAGCTTAGTACTCTCTGTAGAGCTGGCATAGTGTAGGTTTCCCTCATCATGATAACAGAATCTTACATCAAGTGAACACGGAGGAGCGAATATTCAAACCATGTGTGAAGGAGGAAAAGCAGAAACATAGTGGAGCCTTTCTTTGCACTGTACAGTTATGGATTATCTTTGCTGGCTGGATATTTATTTCAGATTCTTGTGGTTTCTCATGTGCTGGATTATAGGGAGTCCTGTAAATGGGTTTCATATGGTAGCTGGTGACCCTGAAGGACTCTATTTTTAAGATAATTAACTTCACAGTTTTAAGTCAGATCTACACCACTCACAGAATGAAGTCATGTTGATTTCGTTATATAGGGTTGCATTAGGTTGGTTCGTATATTTAAGAAAACGGAATATTTGCTTTGATTTACCTCTGTATCACCTTCACTGAAATATTTCACAACAACAACAAAAAGGACTCAGGAGTAAGCACTCTGGCTCAGACGCACGGGCAGTGTTTGGTCTCTCTAGTGACATCCAGTGTCAACTTTAAGTTCTTGGATATGAGACACTAGAGGTACGCCGGCGGTATCAGACTTCCGTAACCTCGGGTCTCACTCACCCCCTCGTTCTTCATCATAACTGCAGCCATGAGCCGTTCCTTTGTCATGCCCCTGACTTATTGCTTGTGGCTGCTGAGTCATCTACTTTCCTTGTTCTCATGAACACCACCAGTTCACATTTTATCACAGAACTCACCGGTGCCCTATTACGGTAGAAAGGAGTAATCCCCACCAGCGGCTGCGTCAGACAGAAAAACAATGAAATTTGTCATCTATTTTTTAAGTCTCCCCAAAATGTATGCAGGCAAAAATCAGAACAGAAACTGCTACCCTTCAAAGCAGTATAGTTTCCACATATAATCTAGTAAGGGTTTGTGTAGACTAGCATCTTCTGATCCTACAGATTCCTTTAAACTGTTGCTATGTCCAGCCTGTGCCACCACTTGGAATTAATGTGTTGTTCTACAGATTAACTCTAAATAAAAGAAACTGCAGAGGGCCACGGGAGCACATGCAAAAGAAACACAGATGTGCTCCTGCACAAGAGCAGCATTAGCGTGTCCAGAAACCCTTCCCTGAACACACCCCCAGCCCCAGGTTTGTGCTAGGCAAGGTACCCTTCTTTTCTGCTATTACAGCATATGAATGAGTCTCCGTAAAACAGAATATTGTCATTTTCGATTAGTTGTTTGTCCTCCTGTTGAGCTCCTTGAGTATACAAACCAGCTCTCACTCCCACTGACATGAAGTGCAGTTTCTGGAATATGCCGAGCAGCCGGTACTCCTTGAAGCAATGGCTTGTCTTTGTATCCCAAGGATTCTGGGTGATTAATTGGCACATAGAAAGAACCCAACAAGTATTTTGTCAAAGGAGTAAATTGAATTTAAAAAATTATTTTAGAATTGTTAAGAACCTTGGTGTTATGATTGAAACCTTTTGTTTCAGGGATGCGAAGACTGGGGCCTGGCGAGATGGAGCCCCTTGCCCTCCATCCCGCTGCGTATCACTAGCCACAGAAATTAAGGCCAGATGCACTGATTTACAACTCAATGTTCTTTGCACTCCAAATTGGTAGCTGCCTGTAGTTCGCTGGCATTACAGAAGCAAACACATAATGAAAATCACCAAAATAATATCTTTTGTGTGCAAAGCACTTAAGAGCTTACAAAGCATTTTAATAAACACTCTCTCACTTGCTACTTGTGTTTTCTCAGTGAGGTCAGTAAGGAAGATAGTGTTCCATTTATTAAATGAGGGCACTGGGACCCAGTAGAGTTCAGGACTCGCGTCCTTATTTTCTCATGAGGGTTCTTTCTTTTACACGGGTGTTTTCTGGTGCTGAGAGAATGAACTGGTGTTTCCAAGGAGCATTTATCCCAGAGACTTACAAAGATTTTTTACCATCCAAAAAATATTAGAATTGGGCAGGGAGCATTTCAGAACGCTCTAGAAATGAAGCTTACTCTGGATTGGACAGGCTGTGAATTTGGAATGGAAAGGAAGGAGCGCTACAGGTTGTTACAGAACATTAGCCTCCTGGGTAGCATGAGGTATGGATGGTCGTAACTTAAAATGGCAGGGGCTGGGGGGGCGGGTGGAAATACAGAGAATAAGCACATTGAGAAATGATAGATTTGTGTGATCTGGGTATAAAAGAGAGGAGACGGTTCTGATACAAAACAACATAGGTCTTTGTCTGCCGTTTGGGAAAGGTACTTACTTCTCAGCTTAGTGTGCCTCATCCTTCCATTGTTCCTCAGGAGCTCGGTGGCTGTCTGGGCCTGCCGTCTGTGCAGCTGACGGCGCAGGGCCCTGCACGTGGAAGGCTCTGCGCTGGATTAATGCTCTGCTGCTGCCCTCCCGAAAGCCTTCATAACTTTTGAACAATAGGCTCCATATTTTCATCTTACACTAGGCTCCAAAAATGATGTAGCCAGTTCTGGTGAAGAGACTGGGACTCTGCCAATTTTTTCTAATTATGTGGGATATTTTTCCTCCTTTGCAAGTGATTAATTCTTCAGGATAGAGAAATCTTTGAACCATGATGCATACTTTCTACAAAAAAAGGGGGGGGGGAGGGGGGATTGAAAAGGTAGTACCAGAAATAAAAACTAAGCAAAAATGAGAACCCTAAAGTGATTCTTTTAAATCTCTTCTTTATAATGAATTTTTTAATGATCAACAAATGATATGTCAAGTATTAGAATTTTTGAGATGATCAATTAAATCTTTTATCTCGAATCTGTGCATGCTGCTTCAGTGATGTAGGGTAACTGATCACTCTTTTTATGTTGAGAAAATGATTGTGACTGAACAATCCTGAGTGCTTCATGTGGGTGAAGTTAATACTTTTCTTCCAAGTAGCTTGCATACTTGCCCAGAAATTTCAAAGAGCCAGTATAAAATCAGTAAGAGGACTTGAACTTGCAGAGCTCCCCTTATTGCCCGCTGCCTGAAAGTTCCTTCTCCTCCTGTTCTGGCTGATAGTGGATTCTTCATTAAACTTTATATTGCTTCTCAATTCTATCTTGGGATGGTGTGACATAAACTTTGAAGATGAAATTGTAATACACTTTTATATCTTTGTATTAAAAGGGAATGTGTTTTGGGGGATTATTTCTAAAATTGATTTAGATGTTATCCTTCATTTGGAAGCTTTGCCGAGTGTACACATAAAAGAATATCAGTCCGGCCCTGACTGGTTTGGATCAGTTGGTTGGGTGTAACCCCACAAAGTAAAAGGCCATGGGTTCGATTCCCAGTCAGGGCACAGGCCTGGGTTGCGGGTTTGGTCCCAGACGACGTGCATATGAGAGCAACCGATCTATGTTTCTCTCTCACACTGATGCTTCTCACCCTCTCTTTCTCCCTCCCTTCCCCTCTCTCTACAAGTAAATAAGCAAAATCTTTCAAAAAATAAAGAATATCAATCCGTTAACAATAAAGACAAGAAACTTCTGAGAAAAAGTTTCTCTTGCCCTAGACCCAAATTATAAATATTATATTTTTTGAGTAATAATCATACGGCTGCTTTCCACCTCTGCGCCACTGTGATCTTTTTTCCGCCATTCTCCTCTGACACTGAATCTGAACCAACGTATGTTTATCTACTCGCTCATTAATAAAACAAAGAGAAGCATTGAGTGCCTGCTACGTGCTAGGCACGGTGTGGGGGGAATGCGGAGGGAAGGACATTGTTTACTGCTTAATTGTAATTAGTCTTGATAGTTCCCTAGGAGTGTGTGTTTGGGTTCTGGTGATGCTGAAGCCTTTGTAGACAAATGTGTCTTACACACTTTAGATTGGGTGTTGAGAACAGAATATACACCATGAAAACGTCATGGGTTAAATGCAATTTGGAAGAATAGCAGAATTACTTTCTGGCTTATAAACGTTAAGAACTCCAAGGATTTGAGTTAGGGAAGAAAAAGGGCTGACATGGGCGTGGATATGTGTTTAATAAAAGGTGAAGAACTTGCTTGGGTGAGTAAAACTGGAAAACTATTTTAGCAGGGCCCAAGATGCCAGAGAAAAAGAAAGAAAAATACCTGTAAAGGATAGAAAATATTAAGTACGTGAAGCGAAAGATTCTGAAGTTGTAAGGGAAAGTTTTAGCTGGGGAAATGAAAGAACCTTTCAGAGTTTTATGAAAAAATTAATTATAGGTTGTAATTATGCAGACTGCTCTAAAAATCAAACAGAAGGGAGAAGGTGGTGTGGCATCTCCAATTGTTAAAGATTAAGGAAAAGTCCCTGGGACTTAATGTTTTTCTTTGCAAAGATGTCAGAAAGTTCTGAGAAAGGTTACAGCATAAGAAATACTGATAAAACAAGAAGCCATTGATGCAACAAAGTCATTGGTGAGGGGGAACCACACTGTAGCTGGGTCTATGGCTTTGGGGGTGGGGGGCCTTCATGTTTCCACACCTATCTGACCTCAGAATCGCCTAGTGAGCTCTGGAAATACAGAAATTCAAACATCCGTCACCTCCTACGGTGAGTCTTTCAGAGATGGAAGGGAGATGAGTTTTCCATAAGCTGTTTTTAGAGCCCTTATTAATCCCTAAAATTATCCCATTGTCAGTCTTTTCCTCTTGAGTTTCTGTAAACTATCTATGTATTTATCCAGCAACTTGAATTTCACTATTCTGCCGTCTTCATGTCTCCCCTCCTTACACTGTATCACCCTTTTAAAAGTCAGGCTGTTTCCATCGCTCTCTCTCCTGCACTGCCCACGCACGTTTTCCAGGCTCGCTCAGAGATCACCGCAGAAGTTCTGCAGTCCTGTCTGCAAGTATGCTCGGTGAACTTGGATAAGATGCATTTGGACCTAAAGATACGAATTCCTATAAAGGAGCTAGATGCTGCCTTTGGTTTTATCACCTCTCTCAGGCTTCAGTTCCTTGTTAAGCTGTTGTTTTGTGGCTTAGTTTAAAGATCATTCTCATTGATAGGGAAGGTGGGAGCAAACAGAATGCTAACTGTTTCTGTTCTCTCTTACTATCATCTGCTAATACTATAATATCTGCCCCCAGGGGGATGTGAATCATTCCTTGCATTCACTCTAAACATACGTTAATAATTCCTTTTATTGTCCTCTGCATTTTTCTGAAGCTTGAGCTCATCTCAGGTTTAACCCCTCCTGACACTGCTCTTCTCTCAGGCTCTCTGTATTGGCATTTGATTATGTGCTTTTTCTCCCCTTCCCTTTTGTATGATTCCTGTTTCATCAGCCACGGGCCACTCTTTACGCTCCCACCTGCTCCGCGGCATTTTGACTCAGCTGTACAGTTTTCCGTTCTATGTCAGCATAGTGTTGTTGGATGCCTTGCTTCCCCTTAAGCCATCTTTTTTCCTTCGACTGCTTATGGAATGGCGTCATTCTTTCCTCTGATCTTTTAGAAATGTCTGTGCCGCGAGTCTTGGAAAGTGTGGTCTGTGGCGCACCCCGCTTTAAAATGGCCAATTCCCAGAACCTCTCCAGGTCTCTGGAATCAGCAGCGCTGGGGTGGCTCCCGGGAATCTGGCAAAGAGTAAGTGTGTAATGTTTGGGAACCGCTCTGCCCAACATGTCTCTCCCTTACTCTGAAGAACACAACGTAGCACTTTTTTTCAGCAATAGCTACTCTCATTAAGCCCTCCAATTTTTGAAAAATTAAATTGTCAGCAAATTAATAATTCATCTGTTCTGCTTTTAGGAGAGTACAACTTTTGGAAATAACTTGAATTCCTCTAAACACTACTATATCTTGCCTCCCTGATAATGATATGCAAAACATAAGGGACATATTGCACTTGTCCTCTGACTGGCTGGGTTGTCTATAATATATTTCCTTTGGAGTTGTGCCACCTGAGTTTGGTTCTGCTTCTTCTTTTGAGGGGACTAATTGCAAAGAGTTTAATGAATAATAATCCTCAGTCCCTAGCTCTATCATAATTTGTCTACATCAGTGATTTTCAACCTTTTTCTTCTCATTGCACACATAGACTAATTACTAAAACTTTGCACCTCACCAAAACATATATTTTTTGCTGATCTGACAAAAAATATGTAATTTTTATTCATTCACACTGGACGGCTATTGTGGTGATGACTGTTGTCATTCTTTTATGTGACAATCTAAGGGAAAAGAGGCCAGTGCCCCTGACTAAATAGTCAGGTATTGCGTGTTTTAAAAATTCTTGTGGCGCACTGGGTTGAAAATTGCTGGTCTGCACAAAACCCCTTCTGTGTTTAAGTTTCTCTTGCCTCATTTTCCACTCCTAATCCATGCCCTGTACCTTTCTCCTCCATATATATTCCATGTAAAGTGTTTGGTGTATATCTATAAGTAATTAAAGTTGTTTTGTATAGATATTTTTAATTCACAGAAATGGTATTTTGTTCTAAATATTCTTTCTTTTTTTCCCACTCAGCATTTTTCATGTCGATTCCACATAATTCTATATCGATCTGATTGGTTCCTTTACCATATTTTATGGTTAATATATACTGAATTTTACTTTGGCGTCCCATAGTGATGGACATCCAGGTAGCTTCCGATCCCTTTTACCACACAAAGGCATTAAGAAATATCATCACACACATACCCTGTGGTGGCTCTGAGGAGGTTTATCTGGCTTAGAATCATGAGAGTCATGGAATCAGGCGTACTTCCTGCACGAAGTGCTGCCGGGTTGCATCCCGGAGTCACGGCATCGATACACATTTCCATCTGCTGCCGTCTTCACCGGTAGTTGGTAGTACTCGCTTTTCCAACTCGTGTCTTCTCTAGTGAGCATCAAGTTGAGTTCCGTTGTGTTGTAAGATGGCTCCCTCACATTGCTAGCAAGTGTGGGCTCCTTTTATCACTGTAATTATAATTGTTCATTCTCAGGCTTTTCATTCGATAACTTTTATTTATATCCTTTGTGCACTTTTTGTTGGATTTGTTGTTGTTGTTTATTCTTTTGAGTGTCCCGCGTCCTCCTCAATTTGTTGTCCTTTATTGAATTTGTCAGTGGTGAGCCTCATGAAACAGAACTTATTGTTGCACTGGTCCAACCCACTGTCTTATTTTCATTGACAGTGGTTACAGTGTGAGCATGTAGAGGCTTGAGAAATCTTTTTCCACTCTTAGGTCACACAGTTATCTTTCTACATTTTCTTCTATTTGGTTGACCTTTCATATTTAAGTCTTTAATTCATTTGCATGCCACTTTGGATTATAGTATAAATAGGGATGTAGAAATCCAGCTTTATTATTTTTGTTAACATAATGAGGTCATTTCCCCAGCACCAGCCACTAATGACCATGTTCATTTCCCTGAAGATGTGGGTACCTGGGAGCCTGGTCTTGAGGGCGGGAATCCCAGCTCTGCCTCACCCAACTGCGGGACACAGGCAACTACCAACCAGCGCCCCAGGTCTCAGTGAGGGAGAAATGCCACGTTCCAGACACACTGAAAGCACTCAGTTATTGTTATTATTTACTAGGTTCTTGTACGTATAGTCATATGCTGAATAATGACGTTTCAGTCGACAACAGACAGCATATACGACAGTGGTCCCATGAGATTGTAAAGGGTCTGAAAAGTTCCTCTCATCTGGTGATGCCATAGCCTTCCTACCTGGGTGCAGCCACGTCGTACTCACTTGTCTGAGGTGGCGCTGATGTAAACACAGCTGCTGCGGTGCCACTCATGCAAAAGTATCGGACATACAGTCCGTAACACTTGATGATGATAATAAATGACTATGTCACTGGTTTACCTATGTACCCTACTATACTTTTAATGGCTATTTTAGGGTGCATTCTCTCTACTTACAAAAAAAAGTCTGCTGTGAAATAGTATGCCACGTTACACTGGCAACAGCCTCCTACGTTTCTTGTTTACCTCATGTCTTGATTGCATCATTTTCTCTCGAGCTTGATTTAATCTTGCAGTGTTTTATACATTTAGCGTAGCCTAAATGTGCAGTGTTAGAAAGTCTACAGTAGCATACAGCAGTCCTGGGCCTTCCCATTCATTCAGCGCTCACCCACTGACTCACCCAGAGCAACGTCCAGGCCTGTAAGCTCCGTTTCTGGTTCAGTGTACTATCCAGCCATACCAGTTTTTAAATCTTTTATGATATATTTTACTGTAACTTTTCTGTGTTCAGACATGCAGTTACTTACCATTGTGTCACAGTAGCCTACAGTATTCAGTACAGTGACGTGCTGTCCAGGCCTGTGGTGCAGGAGCAATGGACTGTAACATAGAGTCTAGGTGTGTGGTGGGTCAAACCACCTAGGTGTGCGCAAGTGCACTCTATAATTTTCACATGACAGAATCTCCTAATGATGCCTTTCTCCGAGCCTGTTGGCCTTTAGCAGTGCAGAGCAGTACATGGGTCTGTGGCCGTTCCATTATTCTTTACTCAGTTTTATTAGTATTTTTTTGAAGTACCAGTATATGCTATAACTGTGCCTTTCTACTACTCATTATATACTTTCATCATTCCTTTCTTCTTTTTCTTCACTTCTTTTTTTTTACTACCCCAACCCAGGATGATGCCCTCACTTTTACAGACTGAAAAACTTGAATTTGTCCACATTTCCTTAGTTAGATATAATTTGGATAACTGGTATAGAGAGGGAAAAATGTCTTGGAAGATGTTCATGCACAAAGCAGATAGCCAATGCTATTAATTTTGCAGTGAGATAGAATTACTTCCCAACAGAGTTAGGTACTTGGTTTCCATGATTATCTGTGTGTCTTCTCTGCAGGGGAGTGTATTTGGAAAGCATTTTGGAGTGAGAAGCTCATGGAACCAAAGAGGGTGATAGATGGAAGATACAATGTCATCCTACCATGTAGCCAAAGACATACACACTCTATAAAATATTATTATATTTTAATATTTAATATCCCATTTAGAGATATCCCTACCTGCCAAGCAAGGCAAAAAGCAGTAGAGTTACCCAGACCACTCCCTTCTTTGGCAGTGCTGAGGACACACCAACAGATTTTTCTTTGCCCACTCTTCTTGGGTAGGCTTCAGCAAAACACATTATTTCCCACATTCTTCAGGTCTATCAGCACCATTAAGTCTCAACCATCTTCCTACATTCTAGCCACATACACCTTGATTAGATTTCTAGACCCTGGATTTTATCCTGCCCTTTAAGGTAACACCTTCAGGTCGTTACCTCATCCAGTGGAAGCAGGTCGTACTGGTGTAACCAGGAGGACAACACTCTTTCCAAGTCCAGGACATAACACGTGGCCCCGTTTGCTTCTCCCCACGTCATACATCATGGCCGCATAGAACTGGGTTTTGTCTTATCTGGCTACTTTGTCACTCTCCCCTTTAAAATCTTCTCTGGCCAACGAATCTCCTCCCAAACACGATTTCTTCCCAGGCTCCCTTAGTGGCCCCCACGGTACTCATCTTCCCCACACCTACCCCGCTTCCGTTTCCCCCCCAGGCCTCCATGTGGCATTAGTGCCCATCTGTCGGCACCACAGTGCCTGAGTGGGAAGCTCAAAGAATTGCAGTCTTTAGAATAATTTTTGGGGGGTTTAGGGGTTCAAACAGCTGGACCTTTTCCTGAATCCATTTAAACCCCTTTTGCTCTGGGCAACAGTGTCTAACCTATGGCCCTGGGGATGTTTGTGGCATCAAATTTCATTTCCGAAGATTCTTGCTAGAAGCTAGTGACAATGAAAAGCAGTCACTGCTGATTCGAATACTTTATATCAATTGTTTTTCTGACTTGACACACAAAATTGAGTCACAGCATTAAATATAGGTATTATTATACAATTAATGTCAGGACAAAATAATAGCCTACTTTATTTTGATTTTCGCATTGCCATTGTACTTATAGCTATTTATTTCTATTGTATACTCATAACTTATTTTGACTTCACGTTCAATAGTTTCCACAACAAATTTGTAGTTAAATAACATTATACGCCTCACTTCCATCAGTCACGCTGCTGTAATGCGGGCAAACAGGAGCGGGCAGGGCACAGACTGCGTGTCGTGTTCCTCAGAGACCGTCTCTTGAGACCTGGGTCACAGATTACAATGCCCCACCCTCCTTTTGTTATTTTTCTATACCGTCTGAATCTGGAAGTTTATAATTTCTTAGGTAGTCTGTTAGACGCAGCCAGGTCTGTGATTTTAATCGTGTGAGCATCTTACACTTACATACTTTTAACTTGTTAAAGTGGTCCCCTTCATTAGCTCACACTAACTAGTTCATGTGACATAAATTCAAGAATGAGTTATTATTGTGTTTTGACTATGGGAAAATGGGGGGCAGAGGGGGGTAAACAGCCCACCTGAGGTTACAGAAGGCTGAACTGAGAAGCCAGCTGTCCTGACTTCTGCCCTTCCACTGTGCCTCTGCGCTGTGTGCCTGATGATGGAACTCTTCTCTCAGGAAACACTGTGACTCCCAGGCACTGCAGGGCCACATGCAGGGCAGCATTAGAAAAGTCTAGAACAGCCTCTCTTGTAAATACCTGTGGGTGGAGTAGGCCTCCCCCAAGTACTGACATTGGAGGAGCCATAAAGCGTCTCCGACTTTTGCCGAAGCTGTGGTCCATCATATCCCCACAGCTTCCTCCCGTTTCCCAGAGTGCCACAGGGCGCTGTGACAGTGCTGTGTTCACTGCCAACATGACTCCAGGGAGCCCTCGGCAGTGGCTAACAGTGGAACACTTGGTATGCTGTGAGATTACCTCAAGTCTGACTGAGGAGACAGGGGCCAGGAACCAGGAAAGATTTAACAGAAGTCAAGGAAGATATCACCATCCTTCCCGAACACAGAGCTGTTCCCAGAAGGGCCACCAGAGTGGGGTGCCTGGACCAGAAGCTCAGGCAGCAGGAGGGCGAGCGTAGGAGAGGAGGGGGGCCTTACCACCTGATTTCATGGTTTTTCCAGGACCAGTCATTTTATATGCTAGGGTCTGTCAAAGTAAAAAGAGTAAGCAAAGGGTCAAGTTAAATGAGGTAAGACATAAAAAGCATTTAGTATAGTACCTGACACACAGTAAATCCTCAGCATCTCTTTGCAAGTAAGAAAGCAAAGCAGAAGGGCATAATTGCACAGAAACTAGAATTTCTCCAAGAAAAAAACCCATGGAAAGGCCAAGAAGCAAAATGTGCCTCTTTTCTTGAGCCTCTTCTCTTCCCATCTCCCAGACCGTGTGGTGATCAGTCTAGATACCCTTTCTGCGAAGCCCATGCATCTGTCAGTTCCAAAATGGAGTAAAAAATGGAATTCTTAGAGATATTCAAGTAAATCAACGATGCCAGAAAAACAGAACAAGGAAGAGGGTTTTGCAGTTGTCTCTTGACTTTATTCCAGGGGTTAAGACACTCAGAGGCATTCAAAACTTAATAAACTGAACTTCAGACCAAGCTTCACAATTGTGAAGTCCCAGAGGTTGGCGATTTCCTGGATGAACTTCCCAGCGATCCATGCACTTTCAGGACCCCCTCCTCTTGCATCTCTGTGTTGTTAGTCATGACGTAAGCAAGAGACCTGGCATTCCCCAGTGTACCGTTTTCTTTGTCCCCTACCCTTCAAGCCTAGAAATTACATCTGAGCCCTCCTCATTACAGGTAACAAACAGCATTTGTTTTGCATTTTGATGCAGTCAAGCTCCGAGGTTCCAGCCTGTCAAACAAGCTTGGACTGGGCTGGTAATCCGCCAGACTTTAATCCTCTCCATCTTCTCCTTGTGTGGAGGAAGCTCAAGGCATTAGCCCTCTCGAAATTGCAAAGACCCGTTTTGTTTGCAACTCAGAGTGTGATTTTTATTGTCAACTGGAGTACGCTTACGTGAAGTGCACGGATGCCTCAAGAGGGGCCACGCGTTCCCTCCACACTTAACGTGGGCTCTGGTAATGAAGACACTTACCGGCTAGGGAAGAATGTCAAGTGGCTGTGGCTACCCTGACGGCAGCCTACAATTAGTTTAATTATAATACCTGTTAGCATGTAATCATTTCTCAAGAAGCACGAAAGGTTGCTCACACTATTGGCCGTTTTTAAGTCTTTTTCATCCTAAGACCTTTCTTTGGAAGTCTGCTGTGGCCTAGCAGGTTGGAACTTTTTTTTTTTCCAGCCACATAGCATCCAACCAGCTTGCTGATACAGTGCCCACTTTCCTTCCCCTCTCTCTGGGCTCCAAGGACGACACCAGGGCCACAGCTGCCCAGAGCACTATTTATTTATTTTTTTAATCTATAGCAAAGGAAAATGGTAATATCATTTAGGAAAGAAAAACTTATCTTATGATAGTTTGCTTTCATGAAATGTATCTTCTTTGGGGACTTAACCTACGTGCCCAGGTGCGTTAGAGGCAACACCTTGCATTTATCTTCATAGGAAGATAGACATTGTGAACACAGTGTGGTGTTTCTCATGCCCTTTATTGTTTTCCTTTTATTATTCACACTGATGTATTTCAGATAGTCCTTGGATGAATAAATTAGTAAACTCCGATGAAGAAAATGGCACTTGGCTATATGACCACACACGTGAATCACAGGGCGCTAATTGAGTAGTGTTTCGGATAGAATTTCCCTGGTTGCTTTGGAAAAGGGTAGAGGGAAAATAAGCACACAAAGTGGTCAACTCGTACTGAGTAGAAGGAAGTCAATGACAAAATTAGCCAAAACAATGAAAGCAAGAGATTATCTATTCATCTTTCGTTGTCTGTCTGTCTGTCTATCCACCCATCCAGTCATCCACCAGTCCATCTATCTGTATTTATTCAGCTGGAACTCTGGGAAATTCCTTAAAACTGCTGGGGTTTTTTTCTTTATTATATTCAACTTAGGAAACGTTAAAATTAGTTGCATAAGCACTCAAATGCTGATAGAAAGGAGAGATCGCCTATCCTTTTTTGTTTGGTGAAGTTAGAAATTTAAACTTCCCCTGAAAATCCCCTAAGACTAATAATTAAAGGTTGATTCAACTTTTAAATTTGCTATTCAGCACTGAAATGGGAGGGGTGAGGAATTCCCTGCTTATATGTGACAACCCAGTGTTTTGCTCTGTCGCTAGTTATTCCAGCAGCTTATATTTATGAGGTGTCCTTTCCTGAAGACTTTAAGAGATCTGTAATTTGCCACATTCTACATGTGGGGACCCAGAAGAACAGAAACATCACGTCATGACTGAGGGACGGAGCTAATGCCAGAACACAGCTCTCTTAACCTCTAGGTTTTTCCTTTGTCTCATCAGGCTGCCTGTCAGCCTACGGATGACACTTGAATCTGCCTCCTCTCAATACTAAATTCGCAGATTTTTTTAAAACTGTGACTGAACCTCCATGGACAGAGGCAACCAGGATATCTAGCACTTAGTCACCTACTGTCTAAGTCCAGTCTTTGAAGTTTCCTGTGTGCCCCTGGAGGCGCTGAGGTGGCTCAAAGGCCATGCACGTCCCCACTAATAGCTGGCTGATGCTGTACTAGCAAAGGTGTCAGCAGTAATAACCGGGTCTAGCTTTTAGTTGCTGCCACAGATCCCCTAAGGGCATGGAAGCTGAACTCTCACATGTAGGTCTGGGAAGCTGCAAAGACTAAATCTGTGGTTCCACACAGCACCCTATCAGGAATATCTCCCAATACCTTGGTCTACCAAGAATTCTGAGCTCTCCTAACATTCCCCCTGGTGAAAGCGGTGGCTTCTATAAAAATAACCTCTACCTGTAAAACTTTTCCTGATATCTATATTTAGTGAATTGTGTCCTCATGAATGATCAGAGCTGTGTCAAGCTTGTAAAAGAGGGAGACATTTAAGAGTGCTGTCACGATGATGAAATTATTTGGAAATGAATCATTTAGGACCAGCAGTCCCTAAAGGTGAAGGCGCCAGGGTTAAACAGTGAAGAGGATATAAAGCTAAGAACAAATACAACAGTCCTCTCCTGGTGGTGTTTATATGATGAGTTACTCTGTAAAGGATGATGATCACATGGTCTTTCTTCTCCTCTGAATGAGGGGAGTGGAAGGGAGTAGATTTAAACTAAAGCTTGGGGGATTTAAGTTAGATTAAAGAAAGAATTTCCTGACAATAAGATTCTTAAACCCTGGAATGGGTTATCAAGAGAGGCTATGAAATCTTCTTATCTAGAGACCTTTAAAGACAATATAGATTCCCCTGTGTCTGAGATGGTTTAGAACAGACAACCCTAAAAGCCTCTCAATGGATTAGATTATCTTTTAAGGTTCTTTTGAGTCCTATGGTAAACAGGGGAAGTTGGGGTATTAGTAATTGGCCAATCAGCAAACACTGCAGTGGCTGAAATCATCCTGACCCTCCAGATAACGAACTTCACAGATAATTACCAGCTTCAGTGAGCTTGTCCTGAGACCTGCCTAAAAGTTTAAGAAGGCCAGCATTTCTCCCACCTTGTGGTTCTACTATTTTTTTAATGGGGTGTTTCTTTTTTTGTTTTGTTTTTTTAAAAAGGGAAAATAACCAAGTTAATACACACATATGTATGGGAACGCTGTGCACACGAGAGAATCAGGGACCCCCCATGCAGGAGAGGTGTAGAGTTAGAAAGGGGGGTGGAGGTGTATAAGCTATTTTGAGCTAGGGATGAGGTCATTGTAGGATGATAAGAACAGAAATTTTTAGTAAATAGAAGCTTGTCCTGCCCTATAGATAGGTCCAAAGAGGTTATCTCTGCAATAGCTTATTACTGGCAAGGCCCCTGATTCAAGCTCTTCTCTGTCATTATGGGAGGGGCAGAAGCTTTTCTTGAGCCAGTGGCTGAATTTGCCTTTGGCTCAAAACAATCTTCATATCAGAGTCCTGTGTGGTTTTTTTTTCAGTGTTGAGTTTATACAGTTAAATCAGTTGGTCCTTTTTTGTTGTTGTTGTTGTTCCTTTTATTGCATTAATGCTAAAACTTTCACAATTAAATTATTTTACTTTTATAAAATGATTTATAAACAAAAAGAATGGTCACGGTGGTGTTTTTCTTAGCAAAAAGTTAGAAACAACCTAAATATTCAACATGCAGGAATTCACCACAGTAATAGTCGTATGTCCATATAGTAAAATATAGTGGAGACATTAAAATTTTAAAGTTTCAAGAACATTTAATTACATGGAGAAATGCTTTATATAGGAAAAAACGGCAAACAAAGCTGTATCTGTGGCATGATTCCAAAAGCCTTTATATAAGAAAGCAAAAATGTGAGTATAAAACATACTAATATTGATGGGATATTAGTGATAGAAAATTACAAGGACATTTGTATTTTCACTTGAAACTTTTTTGAGTCGTTCAAGTTTTCTGTAGCATATATGTATATATCTTATTAGCAGGTTTTTAGAAGTTGCAAAGTAATATAAATTCTAAGCTAAGCTCATTGATACAAAGAACAGATTGTCGGTGGTTGCCAGAGGCAGAGGGTGGAGTGTGGGCAAAACGGGTGAAGGGGTTCAGAAGATGCAAACTTCCAGTTATAAAATGAGTAAGTCATGAGGACACAGTGTACAGTACGGAGACTATCGTCAGTAATCTGTGCTGCATATTGAAAGCTGCTAAGAGAGTAGATCGGAAATGTTCTCATCACAAGGAAAATAACGTGAACTATGTATGGTGACAGATATCAAGTACACTCATTGGGTGATCATTTCACACTACATACAAATACCAAATCATCCTATTGAACATCTGAAGCTAATATAATGCTGTATGTTAATTACACCTCAATAAAAAATAAATTCAAAACTAAAAATAAACAATGACATGCCTCAGACACAAAACTGACAGCATCATTGTGGTCTTACCTTTATCTCTCTGATATTTCTAAAGTATTGTTACATCGTTAGATTGTTAGGCTTGTTGTTGCTCTCAGAGAGGCACCATGTCCACTTTGTCAGGCAAGTTGTGTGCCTATTCTCAATTCAGGGTGCTTGGGGGAAAACACAGCGGGAACCTGTAATGTTGGAGAGCCCTCGGAACTCTCCTTCATCACTCGTCTTCCCTGGACTCGGGGAATGAGTCAGAAGTCTGTGTGCTTCATAGCCCACACTTCAGTTCCCTCTCCTGGCAAAACACTCTAAAATGTAAGTTCCTGTGCTGTTAAGTTTGATGGGACTCTGTTGCATATTTCAAGTGTAGCTCTAGCTTTACCCACTCAAATGCTTTCATCTCATCTGTGGATGAAAGAAAGTTAGGTAGTATAAAGGTTCTGTTAGAGAGGGTGCAGCCATCTGCTGACAGGAATGTGTGAAATGCATTAGTTTGAATGGGCACAGCCTATGATGAAATTTATCATGGACCAATTGTGTTTGCTTTTCTCAATATCCGGTTCTTAGCATTACCTGTGCCTGATATCCAGCCTCTACCACCGCCATCATTCTCCTCACTCAGACATGCATTACCTCTCACCTGGACTAGTGTCATGGGCTCCTAACTGGTCCACCAACACCCAGCATCCTTCCCCTGTGCTCCATCTTCCCAGGGACCGCAAGGAGGAGCTTCCTCCCATTCCAGCGGTCACGTCACCGTCCTTCGGTAGTTTGCCGTCACCTAAAGGATTCAACGTACATTCTTTAGACAGGCTCTGAGCCTTTTCATGTTCTGATCCTGTCTCCCTTGTCTCACCACATCTTCCATTTATTCTCCAGTTATAAATTCTATTTCTTCAGACTAGAAAATGAGTTTGAAGAACAATGTCTTCTCCCTTTTTAAGTCCCCCACTCCACCCTGTAGAGGCATCTTCAACTTAGTCAATGAAAGCTGAATGCTCCCACCTCCCCCATGACAGACAATCACAATGCAACTCTTGTTTGTATAACTTTCTTTTTGTGGGATAGGGAGTCGTGTCAGGGCTGAACTTTCGCATTCTTAGCACCTTGGACAGAGCCTGGAACATGCTAGCTGAGAAGTAATTTTGTTGTGTGTTCAATGAATACATGAATGAATAAAATGGCCTAGAATAAAATAGAAATTAGATGCTTTTAAAATAAACATGCAACATGTGAGTTCTAGTCACTAGTTAGCAGTAAGTCACGCCATAGATTTAACTTCTCTTGCTTGGCTCATGGGACCTTCTAGAGGCTTTGTGCCCTGAGCCCTGCCTGCTGGACTGCTCCCAAGAACATCTTGTTCTCAACACCCCAAGGATGTGCCTTCAGAGTGACCTGAGGACCCTTGCAAACAATGGAGGCATCCTTAGGGAGGAAAAGGAGGAAGACAGGCATTTTCCACCTTGCTCACTAGCAGTTTTAATGATAGGGCAAAGTTAGAGGTTTATGTCGTCTCCTCCAGGAGCAGCTCCCAGACTTTTCATGGGCTGATCAACTGTTTTAAAAATGGAGGTCACCATACGGCAACCAAGTTTTTATTTGATCAGTTAAAAGCATAAGCAAATAAAACTGAACAACTGCTTTAACCGTTATTCCATAAAGAAAAGCACATTTAAATATTAACAGAATAGGGAAGATGCAATCACAGAATGTGGGAGAATTTTTTAAATTAAACGAATGTAGTGAGACTTTCTTGAGTGAAGTTGAACTTACTTTTCTCATGGTGTTGCTGGACCAGCACGGGATGCCACGCAGTGTGAGCCACTTTTGAAGAAGGGAGGGATGGCTTGTAGACCGCAGGGCAGCCCAAGGGCAAAAGGAGTGGCCAGGACATTACTTACTTATTTTAAGGAGATTTCTTCCTGCTGCTCTGAACCAACCTTATGAACCACCAATTTCCAAGAGGGAGACTCAATTCATCCTGTCTTCCTGATGCTCCCACTGCTGAGAATCGCTCTAGCATTGAGTAGGGGGACCCTGTATCTTGAAAACTGAATTCAAGCCATTACCTAAGAATTTCTGAAAGTACCAATGGATGACAGTAGCACTTTAACTGCATCCTGTCTTCGTGGTTACTTATTGAAATCTGTTGACAGTGAAGTGGGTGGTAAGGTAATATTTGCATTGGCATGGCAGCCGTCACCTTAAATAATTATATCCATATACGGTTTGCCTTGTGTTGCTTTTAGCTTGTGGGTGGTCTGCGGGCTGTGTTTCCTATATGTGTCATTTTACCACAAGTACCCCTTGAGGAGCAGCTGTGGGCACCTTGGTGTTGCTGAAGTTCCTCCAACTGAATTTTGCGGTGGTATGTAGCTTTTCTGTTGGCGCCTTATCCTACCAAGATTAAGTGCTTGACAACCTAAGTCATAGGTCAATGTACTGGTGACTTTCCCATAATTGAAAATCATCTCAGTAATGTGGCAATCTGTTCCATCACTCTATTTGCTAAGAATTGTTGTTTTAAGAGAGAAATGAATATTCAGTTTTAAGATCTCTGACATGGATTGAACTTACAAATAGTTCAGCCTTCAACTTGACATTTTAACATTAACATCGTAAGGGATAAATAGCCATGGGTAATGAAACTTGTTCTGGATAGGGCCAACTTTCTCTGATGGTCCGAAAGTCTGGCGAATTCAAGAGCTGTTTGCGACTGTGACCCTTCGCGTTTATGTGTCTTGGTTCACTGTGCTGGCAAGAAATGAGCAGACCATCATCAGAGGCTGGAGAGTTTTCGGACTTGTGTATACATTCATATATTTCCAGATTATCCTCTGGAGAAAATAACCTACATTCAAATCATCAGCATTTGTAGTGTTTTTCCCCCCTTTGGAGATACTGTAAATCATCCTCTCAAAAGATGAAACTGCACTGTAACTCAGTCATTTAATTTCAGGGAGGGAGGTGGATACCTTCATTAAAATATAGCTCACAGGACATAGCATGTACCCATTTAAAGTGTACAGTTCAGTGGTTATTAGTGTATTTATAGAATTGCACAGCCATCGCCATAGTCGATTCTAGAGTATTTTATCACCGCCAAAAGAAACTCTGTACCTGTTAGCAGTCACTCCCCATTCCCTAACCTCAGGGCCCCCTGCAGCATGGGGCAGCCACTAATCTGTTTCCTGTCTGTGTGTATTTGCCTGTTCTGGATATTTCATATAAATGGAATCATCCACTGCATGGTCATCTATAACTCTAGTGCAATGTTTTTTTCTATAACTCTAGTTGTAATGATAATATATATCAGCACTTCATTCCTTTTTAGTGCTAAATAAATTCCATAAAAATACTACATTTTATTAATTGATTCATTAATTGAATGGCATTGTGGTGTTTCCACTTTTTAGCTATTATAAAAATGCTGCTGTGTATAGTCATGTACAAATTTTTGTATGAATATATTTTCATTTGGAGGGATATATATCTGGGTGTAGAATTGCTAGGTAATAGGGTTATTATACAATACTATTTTCCAAAGTGACTGCATCTTTTTACATTCCTACCGGCAGTATTTAGGTTTTAATTTCTCCACATCCTTGCCAACACTTGTCATTACCTGTCTTTTTTTATTATAGGCATCCTACTAGGTGTGAAGTGGTATCTCCCATCATTTTGACTTACATTTCCCTGAATGACTAATCATGTTGAATATTTTCGTGCTTATTGGAAACTTGTATATCTTCTTTGAAGAAATGTCTCTTAACATCCAACTTATTTAATTTTACTACCTATTTTCCAAAATGAATGAATCTAAAATGTAATGAACTGGAAAGTGAGGACTGTGGGGGTGAATGAGAAAAGAATTGGGTTCCTATAAAGCTTTGTCCCTTTTCTTGTGGTATGACCCGTCAAATGACTCTCAAACTTCATTGCTTACCCAAAATGAATAACATTTTAAAACCTTTATGCAAACATGATTTCCTCTTCTTTACAAACCACCCTTTTAGTATTAAAAATCCAGAGGCATGGCTTTTATTTGTTTTTCTTTCAGGGTGAATCCTTTGTTAGAAAGATCCACATATGATAAGTGGATAAGATGGTCAGTTCTAGACACAAGGTTATAGTCCAAGATACTGGATGTTTCTATGACTCTCCAGGGGAAATCAGAAGTTGAAACCAGAATTTCAGTCTCATGCTATTTCAGGAGCAAGAAAAGATCTAATCAAAACACTAGTTCCCTCATTACTCTGATCCCAGCTATACTCAACAGACACCCGTGATTGTGGAACAGGAGGATGACACCCAACGCTGGGAAATATTTTATAGAGAAGATGCATCTGTTAGAACCTCTTTCTACAGCCATGAACTACTACATAATTTTTTGCTGTGTTTCTAGTGGTGCCTCCTCTGTGCCTTCCACCGGAAGCAAGAGAGATACTCTTAGAATCTAAACAGGTTCAGCACAATCTTCTGCCAGGGGTGTCCAACCTTTTGGTGTCTCTGGGCCACACTGGAAGAGTTGCCTTGGGCCACACATTAAATACACAAACACTAACCAAAAAAAATCTCAATGTTATAAGTAAGTTTATGATTCTGTGCTGGGCCGCATTCATAGCCATCCTGGACTGCATGCGGCCCGAGGGCTGCAGGCTGGACACTCCTGGACCATTCCAAGTGGGAGGGGGAAAATTCAAGATGAATTACACAATCAAAGCTCCTGTTGAAGTTTTGTTACTAAAAAGGAACAATATATCAAAAAGCAATAAAGCTGGAAGTCTTAATTCCATTCAATATTTCTCACCCTTATACTTGATACTTTTATGTACAAGAAGAGTTAACATCTAATCCTTGAGTACATGGATGATTATTCTGGACTGGTAATTGTGATCTTGTTTAAACCCAATGACTGTTCAGTACGGGGTGCCCTCTATCAGGGTGATAATTCAGATATTTTCCTCTTTGCCCCATCCATATAGATTCATGTAATGAAATTATTATTTCTTTGTTTTTAAAGATTTTTTATTTATTTATTTTTAGAGAGAGGGGAAGGGAGGGAGAAAGAGAGGGAGAGAAACAGCAATGTATGGTTGCCTCCCATGTGGCCCTCACTGGGGACCTGGCCTGCAACCCAGGCATGTGCCCCGACTGGGAATCGAACCGGGACCCTTTGGTTCCCAGTCTGTGCTCAACCCACTGAGCTACACCAGCCAGGGCAAAATTATTATTTCTGTGTGTTAAAAATATGTAATGTTTAATCATTGCAAAATCTTCTAGTGGTAAGTTCTATTTTTAGGTCTTTTTTTCAGGGCCCTGTTTTCTATAGACTTTTCTCTTAATTAATATTTACTGAACGTGTGTAAATGAGAAAACAGAATAACCATCAATAGTGATCTTCATGAAAGTCTTTTATTATTTCAATAATGTTCTATTTAACCTAATAGATCCAGAATATCACTTTGACATGTGTTATGAACTGAGTGTGTCCACTCAAATTTTGTTCAAGTCCTAACTCCTGATCCGCAGAATGTGACTATATTTGGAGATAGTCTCTTTGAAGAGCTAATTAGGTTAAATCGGGCCCATTTAGTGGGGGGAATCTTCATCCAAAATGATTGATGTGCATATAGAGAGAGGAAGCTTGAACACAGACCCACAGCGGGAAGATCATGTGACAACACAGGGAGGAGATAATCACCTGCAAGCCAGTAAGAGAGGCCTCAGAGGAGTCATGCTGATGCCTCGATTTCAGACTTCTAGTGTCCAGAATTGTGAGAAAGTAAATTTCTGTTGTTCAAGCCACCTAGTCTTGGTACTTTGTTATGGCAGCCCTAGCAAATCAATACAATATGTAATTAATAAAAAATATTATTAGTGTGATGGAATAGTTTACATTTCTTTTTTTAACCATGTCTTTGAAACCCAGTGTGTATTTTACACTTATGGTGCATCTTAATATGGATTTGCCATGTTTAAAGTGCTCAGTAACCATAGGCAACTAGTGGCTGCTGCACTAGATAGTGTAAATATATATAAATATATATATTTATATGTTAATATATACACACACTTTTTTTTAATGAGAGTCTTGATGATGGGTGGGAAAATGAGATAAGAAGGGAAGGAGGCTAAATAGAGGTTTAGAGGGACTTCCCATCAAGATGGCAGCATAGGCCGACATGGCTCGCCTCTTTGTACAACCACATCAAAATTACAACTAAAATATAGAACAGCCACCACTCAGAACTGTCAGCAATAGAGTTGAATGAAATTCTGACAACTACGGAATTAAAGAAACTACACCCATCCAGACTCTTAGGAGGGGTGCAGAATGGAAAGGGCTGGTCCCTCACCCACATATGGTGGATAAAAACTCAGGAGGGAGGGATATCTTGGGAGCGAGGAGTTCTAACCCTACCCCAGGCCCTCCAGCCCATAGTTCCAGTGCCAGAAAGATAAATGCCCACAACTTCTGGCTGAAAAAAAAAAAAGTGGAGTCAGTGGAAGAAACTTCTGGAGCCCCAAGCAGTTCCTCTTAAAGAACCCACACATGGACTCACCTACTCAGACTCACTCCCTCTGAGCTCCAGCACTGAAGTAGCAGCTTGAAAGGTACCAGTGGCCAATGGGGAGAAACTGAAGTGTTGGCATCAAGATGAATAGAAGCCATTGTCCCTTTTCTAAACCCTCACTCCCCACAGGGCTGGCAAGCTGGTACCATATCTAAAACTCCAACAATCTGGCTAACACTGTTTGACCCACCTTGGAAATCCCCAGAGACTCCACCCCACCCAGCTTATGAGCCCACCCAGAGCCCACCCAAACTGGTTTTCCGTATGAGTGGCTGGTCTTGGCTCATGCTTCATAACTTCCTAAATCCTCTCAAACAAGCAACAGCTGGCCTCAGCTCCAGGCCTGGCACTAGTAGCAGCCAGCCTAGATTCACACCTTGGCTTTTCCTGGGAATCTCCAAGCCCAGCACAAGTAGCAGCCTTTTCAAATTGCTTGTAACTCAGGAAGGGTAGCCCCAGGCAAAACACAGGTTAGGGCTAACCTTGGCCTGTACCACCCTAGACACCCTAGGGCCAGTGTACCCAGTGGACAGCTATAGACCATGGAGCACCAGACTACCCTGCCCCTGTATAGCTGATGTTCCACAGAGGGTGAAGGTTGGTGGTAAGTGGTCATAGCCAATCCTTACAGCTGACTGGCCTGAGTAATCCCTCCCATTGATCTTCCAAGAGCAACCAAGGCACAACTACAAGAAGGGGGTGTACTCAGTCCACACAAAAGGCGCACCTTGAGTATGTGGATGATAATGGAGGCTGTGCCACTGGACCCTACATGACACCTACTACATGAGGCCACACTACCAAGAATCAGAGTCAAAGCAGCTCTACCTAATACATAGAAACAAACACAGGGAGCCTGCCAAAATGAGGAGACAAAGAATCATGGCCCAAATGAAAGAACAGATCAAAATTCCAGAAAAAGAGCTAAACAGAATGGAGATAAGCAATCTATTAGATGCAGAGTTCAAAACACTGGTTATAATGATGCTCAAGGAACTTAGTGAGAACCTCAGCATTATAAAAAAGATCCAGTCAGAAACAAAGGGTACACTAATTGAAATAAAGAACAATTTACAGGCAAACAACAGTAGATGAAGCCACGAATCAAATCAATGATTTGGAGCACAAGGAAGCAAACAACAACCAATCAGAACAACAAGAAGAAAAAAGAGTCCAGAAAAATGAGGATAGTATAAGCAACCTCTCAGGCAACTTCAAGAGATCCAACGTTTGCATCATAGGGGTACCAGAAGGAGAAGAGAAAGAACAAGAAATTAGAAACCTATTTGAAAAAATAATGAAAGAAATCTTCCCTGATTTGGTGAAGGAAATAGACATACAAGTCAAGGAAATACAGAGAGTCCCAAACAAGATAGATGAAAGAGGCTCACTCCAGGAAACATCATAATTAAAATTCTCAAAGTTAAAAATAAAGAGATAATCTTAAAAGCAGCAAGAGAAAAGAAGTTAGTTACCTACAGCGGAGTTCCCGTAAGACTGTCAGCTGATGTCTCAAATGAAACTTTGCAGGCTACAAGGAATTGGTGAGAAATATTCAAACTCATGAAAAGCAGGGACCTACAGCCTAAACTGCTCTACCCAGCAAAGCTATCATTTAGAATGAAAGGGCAGATAAAGAGCTTCCCAGAAAAGAAAAAACTGAAGGAGTTCATTATCACCAAACCATTATTATATGAAATGTTAAAGGGACTTATTTAAGAAAAAGAAGTAGATAAAAACTATGAACAATAAAATGGCTAAAAACATATATCTGTCAACAATTGAATCTAAAAAACTAAGCAAACAATACAAGCAGAAACAGAATCATGGATATGGAGAGCATTTTGATGGTTGTCAAATGGAAGGGGTTTGTGGGGGAATGGGCGAAGAGGTGAAGGGATTAAGAAGTACAAATAGGTAGTTACAGAATAGCCATTGGGATGTAAAGTACAGCATAGGAAATGGAGTAGCCAAAGAATATGTATGCATGACCCATGGACATGAACAATGGTGTGGAGATTGCCTGAGACAGGCAAAGGGGGAAAAATCAGGACAACTGTAATAACATAATAAATAAAATATAATTTAAAAAATAGTGAATAAATAAATGGCCATTCTCTCTGGCCATTCTCTTTAGTGGCCAAAGAGAATGAGGACAGTATCTTGGTCTTTATTATTTCATTTAAAATCAAAATATCCACATTATACAAAATTAGAGAAAATTAAAATATAGATAAGATGCTCTTTCCCTATGATCTCATTACTATAACATAACCACTTTAATATTTTCCTTCAGCCTTTTATCTATATAGCTTGCCTCCTTTTGCATATAATCTTGTTTCCTACTTTTATTCAATATGATGTCCGTATTTTCCACACTGCTACAGTCCTCACATCCATCATTTTTAATGGCTATATAGTACTCTATCAAGTCAAGGCAACAGAATTTAATTAGTGTCCATTAGTTTGACAGTGTTTAGTGTGTGTAAAGAAAGAAGGTATATTATAACAATAAAAAGAACCAAACCAAGGAAATTAAGAGAAGGATTTTAGAACAGAGGTCCTTGTAATTCTTCAAAGTTTGGGCAGATCACCAGGCATGAACACAAAGTACACTGAAAACTGAAAACAAATGATAAATAGGTTATTTATAATCTAATAAAATTTAAATTAATATGATACATTTAATTATATGCAAAATTTTAATGGGCCTTTTTGGTAATTAGGTATAAATTACTCTCCAGGTCCAGAGATGACTGTTGACATAGGTAATCTCATAATTTAATTAGGGATACCTTTACATGGCCAAACAGAATTTCAATTTTCCTCCTCTCTTAGTTTTCTTGTACTTATAATTAGTTTCAGTGTCAAGTATTACCTTGATAATTGTCTTATTCAGCAGCACTGGATTATATTTTCCCCTAAATGAAACTTCTTGTATGTTTTATTAGAAATTATTATTATCTAATACTCACAGTGGGTAAACTACTGTAAAATACAACAATAAGAACACAGATAATTTAGATAGAGTTTCTGATTTCAGCTGACCTTAGAGATGAGTGCCTCATTCACTCATTAACTTATCCATTCATTTGTTTATTAAAAGAGTAGTGTAAAATAAGACTAAGGAAGTGAGTTGGGGGACAGGTTGGGAAGAGCCTTACATACCAGGCTAAAGAGTTTATATTCGATTTCAAAGTTTTAGGGAGCCAACAGAGATCTTTGAGCAAGGCTTAAATATTTACACACATTTGTAAATGTGTTTAGAATGAGTGTGCTGAGGACTGTGAGGAAAATGGACTGAAGGAGGAGAAATTTGGGGCAGGACATCCAGATAACAGGAGACACATGGGAAGGCCTGGAGAACAAAGATAAGGGCCTGATGGAAGGCCCTGGCGGAGGGAAGGAACTGAGAAAGAAAGAGGGAACTTCTCAGTTTGCAATTGAGGAGAACGGACGCATGCTGAGGTGAGCTACAGAGGAGCAGGAAAAGGAAGAACCTTGGAGAAAAAGATAATAAATTCTGCTTTTACTTGATGTTGAGGAATATCTGGGCACGCTGGTGGAGAGGTCTTGTTTTTAGGTAGTAGATTGAAAGTGGGACAAGGAGAAAGTGCTTCTAGACATCAGGATGGAAAAGGTAGAAATGTAGGCATGCCCAGAAAGCTTGTCCTGTGGACAATGAGAATTTCACAAAGTACAGCATGCTCAGCAGTGCTCGACCACAGCTGATTTATAGGGAATGAGGTCCAAAAATGTACCACAGAAGTCATCAGTGACCTTCACGAGAGCAGTTTAATAAAGTGCATGTGTTTTTTATGTGCTGGGTACTGTTCCAAGCACCATAGCATATATTATCTCATTTAACTCTTTCCACAATCCTACGTAATATTTTCTATAATTACCTTCACTTTCTCATCTGATTCCACTGGATGAGAAACCAGATTAGGAGGGCTGAGTACCATGGAAAGCTACCAGGTAGAGAGGACTGGGAATCAAAGCAGGCAGAGTCCACACCCCACGCACATCCTTACCACACAGAGTAATGAGTCAGAGAACATGTGGGAATTGAGGAAGCAGAGAAAGCAAGACTTGGTGGGGCTGAGTGGCAGAGGCTGGGAAGCAATCAGTGAACTACCACCCCAAGGAAACATGGAAGACACTTGGGCGGCGTTGGTTTCTGAGAACTGAAAGAGTCAGACAAACCAAGAGTAGAGAGCAGTATGGCATGAGGCACTGAGGGAGGGTGGAGAGGCATGGAGGTTTGACTTTGGTGGTCTACTGGTTGCTTCAGATAAATCTAAGGGTGCTGGCAGGGACTACGGGGAAATCATGGCCAATGCATTCAAGAACTGCATGCAGTCAACAGGGAAGCGGCGTGCATGCAGTTTGATGGCAGCATAAAAATCTGGAATCACTGCCACGGGGAATGTAAATGAAATGTAAATGAGAGCTGAGGAGAAGGAGGTAAAACCACTGCTGAGCAGTGCCAAGGCAGGAGAAAGCGAACTGGAGGCTGAAGGAGGAGTCTATAGCATTATGGTGTGGTGGAGGGAGGACCTGGAGGAACCGACATGAATTCACGGGAGGCCTGCAGGAAAGTAGATGTGTGCAGTGAGAATGGAGAAAAGGGCTGTTTTCTCATTTGTTGTATTTCTTAATAAGTCTAGAAGAATAAGCTCTTTAAGTAGTAAAGTAGAGGCAGGAAAATGCTGGAACAAGCTCCGTGGGCAGAGATGAAAATAACAGCTAACATTATTGGAACTTCTCTATACACTTTACAGCAAGCCTATGAAATAAGAACTATGTAAGAGATAACTGGGAAAATACACAGCTCCCATTTGTCAGGGCCACGAGTAAAGCCAGGTTTTACTTAAAAGAAAAGAGTTGTAGGAAAGGTTTTAATGAAGAGATAAGAAATTGCAGTTTTAGAGTTAGAAGAAAACTCAGAATGGAGAGTCCGTGAGTCAGTGTTTCCCATACATGCTGGAACTAGGTACCACCTGGGGCTCCTAGTAAGATGCAGATTTTGAGTCTGGAAATTCAAAGTTTGCATAGTCCCTGGAAACATTTCTTTTTTTTAAATAAGCTCTTTATGATTATAAAGGTTTCAGAAATACTACTGAAACTGGAAAAGTCAGCATTCATGCTGCCCGTCACTACTAGAACCAATACGTGGAGACAGGAATTGAATCTTTTGGGGCACTTTATTCGGATGCCCAGGATCTGATGCAGGTTGGATACCTTAAAAACTGTCGTACTATCTCAAGCCGACATTTTTCAGAAGGAGCAGAAAAGGGTAGGCAAGGGCTTTGAACTCAGGGAAAAAGTTAACCAGATAAAAATGGCTAACGTTTCCCTGGCCTCCCTTCAGCAGCAATTCTGTACTTGCATCCTGGTCAGTGACGCTCTTTCCCTGGAGCACAACGTCTCAGATACTATTTTGAAAGCTTGCAATCCTCCTGGGCCATAAAAATCGAACGGCTTGTGGGTCTCCTGGAGTCAGGGTAGGTCTTGTCATATTTTCCAGCTCCTAGAACAACAGCTTTCTACCTGCAGTAATTACCAAGCCTATTAACTGTAACTTAAAGTTAAAAAAGTTTAACTCGAGTTCTCGCATCACTACCATGGGGTTAAGACCTGGGCACAGGCAGTGTGAGCAAAGAGACTGGAGCCTAGTTGAGGCCCCAGAGTTCTTCAGGGAAGAGAGGTGGAAGAGCAAAAAGAGAAAGGTTTCAAACCAACGTTTAATTTTTCTTCGCCTTAACTTAGAAGTCGCAATGCCGACCTGTTCCATACAGTATGGAAAAGCCAAATGGGAGTTCCATGGGCGTCTTCGTGTTGCCAGAGCTCACCAGGGTGCAGCTTCTCAGGGGTGCAGCTTGTGAGGGTTTGGAGGAATGAAGTTAGCAGAAAAGAGACATGCTTCTGAAAAACAATAGGAGAATGATCTGTGGTACTTCTCAGGCAGCTACTGATGGGCTGTAGTTAAGCAGGTCCCGTCAAAGGCTTGAAGCAGGAAGGCATGAAAACCATCTGAGAAGAAATATAGAGGAGAGTTTGCGAGGCTAAGTACTGATTCTCACAGACTTTGATTGAAAAATTGTAGTGAATTTGAAAGGTATGAGCAATGGTCATTCTCAAAGGCTCCATAATTCAGCCAGTTCACTACAGAGTCACTGAACTGCCTCTGGTTTTGCTTTAAATCCCTGCCACCACCAAAACTGTTAGAGGCAATCAAATACAGTTATAATTTATAGCTGCCCTATTGACAGGCAGACATATTCCTCCTTCCACAGCTTCACGATATTGGCCTCTGTAAGCCTAAGCTTTGAAAAACGTTACTGAATGAAATCTATGTGTGGATGCTGATCTGTAGGGATGATTCTAGAACATTACCCAAAGTCTAGAATTAGGGTGAAGTCGAATGTTAGTTTTGGAGTTTTTATTTTTTAAGCAAACACAGAGTCTGATTTTAACAGATATACTAGCAAAGAAGCTTCTGGCTATTATATTGCTATTTAAAAATATAATTTCACAAATGCCTTCTGCATTATCCTGTACCCTGAGTACTTCCTGTAATTGGCAAAGGAAAAAAAAAAGCAGCTTCTTACATTATTTAATTTAACAGGTATTAGACTGAGAAGTCGTATTTGAATCCTTTTACTTTAAAAAATATGTGTGGAAATTTTTCCTGTGGCATATTGTACATGTAAAATTCAAACTTAATATTTCTTAAATTACAGCTGCTGTGAATATTTACCTTTCCTCAGTTCTTAACAGTCAAAATCAAGTTACCTATCACGGACCGGCTCATTCCAGATGGCCTGAATAATAACTTCTCCAAAGGGTGGTGTTCAGAGTAGATAATGCCACGGCTTTGGAAGGTTGGAAGGCGCTATGTATTCATGATTTACATGTACTGAATAATTCATCTCCTTTCATTCGACCCATTTCTGCTTCTCATTTTCACCACATCTTTGTAGAGTTGCAGGTTAATCCTTCATCCAGCAATGATGCCACCATCCCTGTCTTCACTGCTTCACTTCCTTTTCCTTTGAATCTAGTGAGCTCCTAGCAAAAAAAAAAAAAAAAAAAAAAAAAGCCAAGGGGAGCAGTATGTATTGGGAAGGCATTGAACAAATGGGCCTGTTTCTGGAAGTCTCAGAAACATGTAGACAATTTATTCCTTTTTGGGAGACGTCTGCCTTTCATGGGAGGAGTGCAGATCAGTAGGAAGGGCAATGAGAAATCACTGGGATGAACAAAGCAGAGTGAAAGTAACTATATGTTTCTTCAGGTTTTCCTAATCATCCTTATACTTCTCCTTCTTTTCATTTTTTAACTCTTTTTATTTTGAAATGATTTTAGACTTGCAGAAAAGTTGTAAAAAATAGTACAATTTCCATCTACCTTTCACCTAGCTTTCTCTAGTATTAAGGTAGTGCATTACTATAATACAAAAAAATTAACCTTGGTACAAAACTACTAACTAACTTACAAACCTATTTCTCCAGTTTTTCCATTAATGTTATTTTTCTGTTTCAAGGTCCAACCCAGGAATCCACATTATCACATCTCCTTGGTTTCCTATGCTCTAGGACATGTGGCTATGAATGCAGACCAACACAAAATCATAAATGTACTTAAAACATTATGAGATTTTTCTTTTTGTGCTTATGTGTCACAATGTATTTAATGTATGGCCCAAGACAACTCTTCTTCCAGTGTGGTTTAGAAATGCCAAAAGTTTGGACACCCCTGCTAGGACATTGTTTTAGTCTTTCCTTGTTTTTCGTGACCTTGACACCTTGAAGAGTTTTGGTTACTTTGTAGAACATCCCTCAATTTGAGTTTATCTGATGATTTAGCATGATTAGATTGAGGTTGTGTATTTTTGGCCAGAATACTAAAGAAGTGAGGTGCCCTTCTCAGGGGGCACATGATGTCGATATGTCTTCAATCTAGTGATGTTAATCTTGATCATATCATTAATGTAGTGTCTATTGGGTTTCTTCACTGCAAAGTTAGTATTTTTTTCCCTTTGTAATTAACACATACCGTGAGGGAGATATTTTAAGACTAATATCCTGTTTCTCCGCAATACTTTCACTCACTAATTTTAGCATCCATCGGTGGTTCTTGTCAGCAGCTATTATTACTATGGTATTTCAATAATCATTTTTATTTTATTTACTCCTTGTACATTCACTAATTGGAAATCTTCTGCAACAAAGAGCTATGCTTTCTCCCCCTACCATTCATTTATTTATTCAGATATCTATATCATTAGAGACTCGTGGGTATTTATTTTGTTCCTTGGGTTATAATCCAGTCCTATCGTTATTTTGTTGGTTAAATGATTCTTTCAGCATCACTCCTATTCCCTTTTGATTTGCCAAGGCTTTTTTGAGAATTTTCTTACTTTTGACTCTGTGTGATGCTCCAGGATCATCTCATATTTTCCTGGGCTTCGCCTGGGGAATCACCACTTTCCCCAGAAGGCCCAGTTCCTTTCATTACAGAATTCCATTCAGAAACCAAGCTCTGGGCTCTAGGAGTGCTCATTGCTGGAGTCATTGCCACTAGCCCCTCTCAGCAAGCAGAATTTGGAAGTGTATGGATTCATGCTAACCTGTGCATACACACACATCTGTATTTATTTCTCAATCTGTGTCTACTTTTTTAATAATTATATTCTAATTTTATGTCTTTGTTCTTTTTTTATTACTTTATTGTTGTTCAATTTCAGTTGTCTGCATCCTCTCTCCTCCCCATCCCCCACTCCCTCCAAACCCACCTCTGTCCCTTGCCTCCATCCTCCCCCTTGGTTATGTCCATGTGTCCTCTATAGTGGTTCCTGAAAACCCTTCTCCCCATTGTCCCCTCTCCCCTCCCCCCTGGCTATTGTTAGATTGTTCTTAATTTCAATGTTTCTGGTTATGTTTTTCTTGCTTTTTTTCTTTTGTTGATTACGTTCCAGTTAAAGGTGAGATCATATGGTATTTGTCCCTCACCGCCTGGCTTACTCCACTTAGCATAATGCTCTCCAGTTCCATCCATGCTGTCACAAAGGGTATAAGCTCCTTCTTCCTCTCTGCTGCGTAGAATTCCATTGTGTAAATGTACCATAGTTCCTTGATCCACTCATTTGTTGATGGTCACTTAGGTTGTTTCCAGCACTTGGCTATTGTGAATTGTGCTGCTATGAACATTGGAGTGCATAGGTTCTTTGGGATTGATGTTTCAGGGCTCTGTGGAATTACTGGGTTGAAAGGCAGTTCCATTTTTAGTTTTCTGAGGAAATTCCATACTGTTTTCCCCAGTGGCTGCACCAGTCTGCATTCCCACCAGCAGTGCAGCAGGGTTCCTGTTTCTCCACATCCCCTCCAACAGTTATCTGTTGCTTTGTTGATGATGACCATTCTGACTGGTGTGAGGTGGTATCTCATTGTGGTTTTAATTTGCATCTCTCTGATGGATAGTGATGCTGAGCGTCTTTTCATATGCCTCTGGGCCCTCTGTATGTCCTCTTTGGAGAAGTGTCTGTTCAAGACTTTTGTCCATTTTTTAATTGGGTTTTTTGTCTTCCTGGCGTGGAGTCGTATCAGTTCTTTATGTATTTTGGAGATCAAACCCTTGTCCGAGGTATCATTGGCAAATATGTTTTCCCACGCAGTTGAATCTGTGTATACTTTTGAAGGCTACGAGTTTATGCTGATAGCACCAATTCCAATCCCAACAACACAATGCTCTTGTAGCCTTCTCCCTTTCCTCGTTTGTAATTTCTTTTTCATGCTGGGAAAAAAGCTGGCTTTTTACTTTCTCATTTACCCTTTTAGTATACACCTAAAGTTGTTTCAGGGTTGCTAGCTCATACTCTTGTAATAACTAAAGTATAGTATTTCTTTTTGTGTTTATTCTTTTAAAAAAAATTTTAATCCTCACCTGAGAAGATTTTTCTCATTGCTTTTAGAGAGAGAGAGAGAGAGACACTGACGTGAGAGGGAAACATCAACCGGTTGCCTCCTCATACGTGCCCTAACTGGGGATCAATCCCACAACCTGGGCTTGTGCTTTGGCCAGGAATCGAACCTGTGACCTTTTGGTCTATGCGATGATACTCCAAACAACTGAGCCACACCAGTCATGGCTTGTCTTTACTTTTATCATAGCTAGTAAAAATACTGTTTTTCCATGTTACTTAGGTTAATTCTTTTATTTCCAAGCCCTTCAATGTGGTTATGTTAGTTGTTTGTAATATAATTGGCTTCGTTTGTTATAGTTGTATTCCTATTTGGCGGTCTCCTCACCCCACATCTTGGCTGATTGTTTCTGATGTGCACAGTGAAATTCACTTTTTGTTGTATTCAGTTCCAGGGGGTTTGGTAAGTACAAAGAGTCACGTCTCCACAGTGATGACATAGAACAGTACCGTAACCACAAACTCTCCCCTCCACTCCTAAAAAACCACTGGTCTGCTTTCCATCTCTATAGTGTCACCTATCCAGTGTGTCATAAACAGAGTTAGACAATATGTGGCCTTTGGGACATGGCTTCTTTCATTTAACAAAATGCATCTGAAGTTCATCTGTGTTGTTGTGTTAATAGTATTCCATTGTGTGGATGCTTACCCCCTTCTTATGACACAGTTTGTGACCCTTGTCTGTTCATCTGATATACATATTCATAAAATAGCCCCCAGGATTGATGCTCCTTGGGACTCTGAAACTGTGACTTCGAAAGTATGTTTTTTTAATCTTTCTTTAGGACAGACTTTCCTTATCTTTTATTTACTGTGGTTATTTTCTACAACCATCAATCACTTTAACATTCCAAGGAGGATTAGAGCCAACCCTTAATTATTTTGGGCAAGATTGACAAGGAGAGTATGGATAATTGAAATCTTCACATAAAATACAAACCTTGTAATAGCTATTTCTTCTTCCCTCAACTACTTAAAGGTAGCAGAATTGACTCATTTTAAGTTTTATATCCTTTTCCTTCCTCTACTCATCCTCTGGTAGAAGCACTAATGAGTCCTCAGGTGACCATAAAAATGGAAAGGCAGAGAAAAAGGGAAAGCCCAGGCTGTGGGTAATCTATATAGTAGATAAAAAGCATCTGTGTCACTGAGAATTGATTGCACTCTAGCAAAATAGATCTGAGTAGGGATTATGTATCTTTGACTCATTTTAGATTTACATTTATTGCTTGGCACTTGTTGATTCACTGATAGACTATGGTCCATCTCAAAAGCCTACCTAAAAGAATATTCCTACTCAGAAAACACCAACTTCCTAGCTCTATTGTCTCTTAAAGCTACGTGTGTGCCCTTCACTGCAAAGCATGGCATTCATTTGTGGTACTGGGAGAATCTTAATTGCACTAAAGCAGATATTTGTAACTTACATCCATGGATAGGCACACATGGCTAGTCTTTTAGAAATCTGTGACCTTCTGGAAACTATATACACTGGCGTATGCACATTTCCTGGGAGGAAGGACCCTAATTTGAATCAGATTTTCAAAACTGCAAAATAAACAAAATTAAGATCATTCGCCAGAAAGATCACCTATCCAACTCCTCTAACAGTGACGCGGTAACTCTGACAGCCCTCATGTCCTGTCTGTTCAGTCTGAGATACTCATTCAGGCTCAAGAAACATTCACTGCACTGTAAATCCTTCAGAGATAATACTGAACCTTTTTCTTTCTCTCCAGCACCTAGAACAGAGCCTAGTATGTAATAAGCATTTGATAAATACTTTCTGAATGAATTCCACATTTTTAGGCTATTGATAGGCCTTTTTAGTCCATTGACATAAGAAATCTGATTAGCCTCTGTTTCGTGAGACATATAATTTAATTAGTTTGCAGGAATCCATAGGCATTGTCATATATCAGTTAATCAGCTGGCAGTAAATCACTAAGGCCAGTGAGTATAACCAGTACTTTTTTCTGGTACTTTTCGTATTTACATCACGTGCCTTCCTTTTCAAAATCCCTGTGGCCTGCATTGGTGAGAAATCAGAACATATTTCCCCTGCTCTCTTTTGCTACCTAAGGCAGGTTTGACTGATCTTGAAAAGATTACTCTGTAGTGTGAAATTGTGTAGAAAAAAAGTTTTATCTTAGTTTTTTAACATTGGATATAAGGTCTAAGCTGCAAGACTGTGTTACTAGGCAGAATTTACTGTTCTAGTTCTGTTGATATATGAATTCCTATAGGGGCTTTCTGAAGAAAATATTGATAATTCATGTGTTTTGTTATTCAAAAATATACTTGGGCTGAGTTATAGAAGACTGGGTAACCCTCCCTTATCTACAGATTTATCACCAATAATTTCAATCCATACTAATCTTTCTTTTTAGTTACATAATGGTACCATTGAAAAGTAGCACATCTTTGTTTTGAGTATGTCAGTTCGGACTCCCTTGCTTCAACATTAGCTAAGAGCTGAGCGGTAGGCATTAATCAGTGAAAAGCTCAATGAATTATACTTATTTAAGGTAACTATAGTCATTAAAATGCATATATACATACATAGATGTATAAATACATAGGTCCTTAGATATACCAACGGTTGCAAAATGGGATACCACGGCCTGAATCCAGTTCACAGATAACATAGGCTATTGGTTTTTCATTAAAAATGAGCCGATATCTAAAAATCAAGATATTTCACAAAGATGGACCAAATTTGCTAACTTTCTAAAAAGCTGGTAGAAATCATTGGCTCATGTTTAAAACTTTTCCTGTAAATCTCAAATGCTTGCCTGAATTTGTTTCACCATAAGCTTTCCTGTTTTCCAAACATTTCTTTTAAAACGCTAGGTTTGCAATGCTATAGTATTACAAAATCTAGAGCCATATTCTGTCTTTCACCTGTGCAAATGTTACTGTTAATCCACATGGTTTCAACAAAACTGGCACTGAACTGCTTTTCTGGGAGAATTGATGGATTTGTGCTGCTCCGTCCACACATTCTTGGCAAGTGCCCTTTTGACCACGGGCACATATTTGTAAGACTGTCTGTGTTGGTGGTAGAGCCTGTGGTTATGGAATAGGTCCAAGTTAACTGGCCCACACAGGGGAGCCAACCCATGACCTTGACCCTATTACCACAGTGGTCTAGCCAATTGAGCTAAATAATAAGTAATTGTTTCTTAGCAATCTGGTCAGATCAGCTGGCACACATTAAGGGTCTGTCTGTGGACAAGGGTAAGGATGTCAGTGAACAAGGGAGCTTAAGATAATGGGAAAGTCATCAAGTCCTCACATGGGTTGGCATGTTGTATTTGGCCAAGTAGTTACTAAATTGGACCTTGTCATTACAACTAATTGCATTTCTGGGCAATTGGAACTTACAAAAAAAAACTAAATTTTATTGAATAGGGATTTTTTTAAAGATTTGGAATTTTTGGTGAATAATTCATAACATATGTACAAAAGTTGGGGAACATCATGGGATGGAAAGACTTTGTAATGAATTGAGGGATTCAAGTCCCTGTTTGGTCCCAGCTACCAGTGTGGCTTTAGGCAATTCACATGAATTTCTGAGCTTTGAGAAGGGTTGGAAAAGTGTGATGGCAAAGATCCCTCCAGCCTTAAGTGACTTTCTATAACTTCACAATTTTTGAACCAATAAGAACACCTTGCAAACAAATCTCTTTATAACTAAAAATACAAATGGAACATTTTCCACATATACCTAATTAAATAAGTGATATTTTTAAAATATTTCTTGAACAAATTTATTTTATAATATATTGGTGTTTGCAACAAATCAGTATGTAATATGCATATCTTATGTAGAAATCCAATGTAAATCCAATAAATAAACAAACAACCATGGTTTTCTATATTACATGATAGGTTCTTAATGGAATTTTATATTTCAAAGTACTCATGAATAACCTTGAAAATTTTGCCACATCAAATAATCATTTTATTTTTTATTTTTTATTTTTTATTTTATTGTTTATGCTATTACAGCTGTCCCACTTTTTCCTCCTTTGCCCCCCTCCACCTAGCCCACCCCCCACTTCCATGATCCTCACCATTGTCCGTACCCATGGGTCCTGCATATGTGTGCCCTGACTGTTCCCTTTGCTTCTTTCAGGCAGTCTTCCCTCTGCTGTCCCCTCTTATGGCTGTCAGTCTCGTCCATGATTCTGTACCTCTGGTTCCATTTTGCTCATTAGTTTATTTTTTTCATTAGATTCCTCTTATAAGTGACATCATATGGTATTTGTCTTTCACTGACTGGCTTACTTCACTTAGCATAATGCTCTCCAGTTCTGTTTATGCTGTTGCAAAAGGTAGGAGTTCCTTCTCTCTTTCTGCTGGGTAGTATTCCATGTGTAGATGTACCACAGTTTTTTATTGTATATTTTCTGTATTTATTGTAAAAAAAACATGTGGTATATATGTTTTATAAATATACACGATGTTTTATTGTATATTTATTATAAAAAATGTTTTTATTGTATATATAGTGTATATACTATACACACACACACACAATATACCCAGAGAATCCTGAAACACCCATCCAAAAGAACCTATGCACCCCAATGTTCATAGCAGCACAGTTTACAGTAGCCAAGTGCCGGAAACAGCCCAAGTGCCCATCAGTAGATGACTGGATAAATAATCATTATTTTAGATGCAACATATTAATGAATTGCTTTAGGATTATTACTCATGAATCTCCTGAGTTGGGGTCCATTAATGCCACCCTTTCAGGACCACCTCTCTTCCCCCTAACTTGCTAATCATATTAAACCCATTAAGTTCAGACTTTTCTTCACCAAATTGTACGTTATTCTAGTTCACTTTCTTCTTTGATACTAATGCACTCAAATATTACTTTTATAGAACTGAGATAATGGTTGGATTTATTGTTCTTGTATCACTAGACTGACTGGATTAGTGAGCCCATAGAGCTCAGTAGGATGTGTCCTAGAAAGTGTGAGGGTTGATGTAAAATGAATGACAACAGCTTAGTCACACTTGAAATAATATATTGGCCTGGGCTTCCGCATAACCTTCGAAAATGAAAAACACAAATACCATGGGTTTCTACAGAATCAAATAGGACTGCCGTGTTTGTGAAAAGGATGAGTTATTGGAAGTCGCTTCAATATTAGGTGGTGGAGTTTAGAAATACTAGCCTGAGAAGGCCAGAAGCATTAAATCTGAAGCCAAATACAGGTTGCAGATGTGCTGGGTGGTGGCGGCCAGCCCGGCCGTCATCCGAGTGATGCTGCCGTGTGCCCTGCACCAGCCAGCCAGAGCCTGTCTGAGACACAGGCTACCAGCGAATTGTGGCAGATCAGGGGACACTTCTGTCATCTGAATAAACATGGAGCTGGGCAAAAGTAAAGTTTCCAATATCACAGTCATTTTACGTGATGTGATCCAAAATTGATTTAATATTTAAAAATAGCTCCAGAGATAAGGAAACACCCTTAAGCTAATTTACTTGGTTGATTCACCTACATTTTTTTTTTTTTTTGAAGATATGCTCAACAAAAATCCTATCTGGAATTTTCTACTCAGAGGCTTAGACCTCTGATTTACTTAATTATGTACTTTATAGGATAGTGCATTCAATTACATACCCATAACATCCCTAGCACTGGTTTCTTTTATGATTCTGTGAGAACGGTGGTAGCCATTTTGAACTGTAGAACAGTATCAGGAATCGGGGGAGAATTATTCATCTGTGATATTGAAGAAAAGAAAAATTAGCCATTGGTACAGGAAAGAGAGGAACAAGAAAATATACTTACATAGCAGAATAGTAGTTTCACAGTCTAGTGGACAAGCAAATAAGAGCCTGATGTTTTGGACAGACTATAAATCAATTTCTGATTTCTTTGGTCAAATTGTAAATCATCACTGTGCTAAGCCACTATACATTTCTAGGTGAAAGCTTACTTTTATGATTGTGCGTTACTAGTAATAGCTCTTTTTGAATTATAGGTGATTAGAAAACCCTGTCAGGAATGAAATTGTTGTTGTTGTTTAATGCTAGATGTACTTTCTTTAGTGATGTTCTATTGCTAGAGAATAAGATTATATCCATTTCTATAAAATGATATTAAAATCCCACAGGAAATCTATCCCTATGAAAAAGATTATTGTCTTTTGCCCCAGCCCCTCTGGACAAAGGAAAACATCCATTGTTCAATAGCCCCTGAGTGACTGTCACTTAGGCACAGCTCCTTCAGGATAAGGTGTCCTGGGACCTGGAAGATGCCCACAATGTTTACTGTGTGATTTAATGAATAAACAAATTCTATTTAAGATAATAAATTACACCCCATTTTGTATTTGGCAACCCTATTTTATTCGTGGGTCTCCAATTTTTAAGCTCAAGTAAACAAAAGGAAAGGGAGTTCTAGACTTTTGAAAACTGAGTAGAGACTCTTGCAGGCAACACAGACTTGAAAAATTTTATTAGATTTGTGACTTTTTGGCCCAAATAAGCAAACTGTTATGTATAATTTCACTTGAAACATTTAAGATAGCTATTTATTTTTTTTATCGGCCCATTCATAGTTGAGGATCAATTCAGTTTTATGACCTACTCTTAAGGGACTTATAGAATAAAGGGGATACTAACTTTACTCTAACATAAAAATACTGAAATCTGATCCTTTGCCTTATAAACTAAGTTAGGGCTCAAATTTTTAAAATTATCTTTTTGTCCTAAAAGAACTCTTCTCTTCAGGAGTACAGATGGAGGTACTAATATTTGGAATTCTATCGAGGACAGGATGAACTCATGACAACGATGAATAGTGTCGTAACTCTAGAGAATCCAGCAAGTACCTCACACAGATCTTTGTTTGAAACCTAAGATTAAAAAGGTCATCATTTCTGCAACTCTGAAATTAAAGGCCTCAGTATGAGATAGACATCACGTTTTTTATAGATGACATCTTGCAGATTAATCATCTCTAATGATGGCTTTGGGTGTAAATATCATTCTAGAATTTAGCCTGGTGTTTTTAAACAGGGTGTTTCAACAACATGAAAGCACTGGTCGTCATGAGATAGGTACCTAAGGTGACTCAGTGCCCCTGTGACACTCGGATAGCCACGTGTTCATTGCCTTTCCTGGCTGTGTAGCCATCTGTCCCCTGTTTGATCTTGCTGTGGCTGTAGACATCCAGGCTGTGACTAGCTTGGTGTTCTCACACCTAGATTAAGCTGGTTTGGTGATTCGTGTGTTTATAGGGAAAGCATCTTCTAGCTTGGGAGCTTTTGGGCGGGATAACATGCTGAATGATGAGGAACCATTCGGTCCTTCTTCTAGGATAGAGGCTGTGAAAAAAGGAGATAAGTGATACACTCCCTGAAATCCAGACTGCATCTGTAATTCAGCTCAGCAGTAGTTGTTGAATTTTTACTGTGTATTACACACTAAGAAAGATAGCAGAGACCATGCTTGACTAGTTTACTTATATCCTACTAGAGAATCTGGCACTAAGTAGGTGCTGAGCAAGTAGTCGTTGAATGAATGCATGTGTGCATAAACAAGAAAACAGAGAGAGAGCCAGCCCTAGCCCTTGAGAAGCTCACACTTAAGCAGTGGTTAAAATAGTGTCCTACCCCAAATATAGCTAGTAACAGCACAGACCCTCCTCCGCTCTGTCCTCCTTCCCTGAATCCTCTCTCCATCCCATCCTGACTAAAGATAAATATGCCCATCCAAGTTTGTTTTGTTTCATAAACATGTTGTGCACATCAGAAAAAATTTAAACCATTAATTATGAGTTCTAGTAAATTCAGACAATCCAGACATTAACCCTCAACAATTGTCCCTTATTCAAAATTGCTTTTTCTTCTACAGAAAAAAAGCCCAGTTAAGAGAGTTTCCACCTTCTAAGAACAGTTTCCAATTTAGTATCACTTATTGAGAATCAATATAATAACTCTTTTCTATTGTTTAAGGTTCTCTTACCAGCCCTAACATGCATCATGCATTAATTATTTGGCTTCTTTTGTACTTGTACAATAAATGCTTGACAAAAAAAAAAAAAAAAAAAGCCACCTAATTTAAGACTTTTATGGCACAATGGAAAAGTTTCCCACCCCCAGGAAAAAAAATTCTTTGATCTTCTCATTGTCTTTTTAGGCAAGATTTTATATATTAAAAAGAAAATAAAAGAGTGTTTTAAAAAGCCCAAGTTACACTTTATGTGACATGCAGAAGTTGTAGAATATATAGAACATAAAAGAATATCACATGAGCTATAGAGGGTTAATGCTGTGTTCTTAATTTTAAATTTCAGATAAATATGATTTCAGCTTTGATCCTACATGGACTAATTCTTTTGTCACTCAACTAATTAATTCAGTATGCTAGAGAAAAGATGCTAATTTGGGCATCAAAGAAGTGATAATTTTTTTTTGTTTAATCAGAGTTATAAAGATAAGTTTTACTCCCATTAGACTGGATCTGGAGCTCAATCATTTTATTCTTATTTAGTGCAGATGAATTCCAGGAAAAAAAAATGTGGCCTGTTTCTCCTAACTTCTGAAGATGGAGCAGTAACATCCAGGATTTCCTTTAAAATGGTCCTTTGAATAGTAATTGTACACTCCCCCCCCTAAAAAAAATCAGTCATTTCTTAATATTATCCTTTTGTTCTTTACACATAACATGTTGGAGCACTCTTATTTGTTTTTCTGGTCTTGGATTTAATACAAATTACATGGATGTTAATTCGTGATATTGGACTGTCAGTTGTCTTTGACATTGTATTTGGAGTGTGTAGCTGAGATCTACAGTTTCTACAGAATTTTGGTTAGCCCTTCCTGGATTTAATTTTGTTGACATGAGGCAGTTTTCCCCTTTCCAGGCAGTTTGCTGAAATGACCCCACCTGCCAATGAATGAACCTCACAGCTATTTCCTGCGGGGTTGGGGGTGGGGGTTATTTCCTTCTGCAGGATGAATCTGTGGTCAGCGTGGAGAGAGCCCAGCAGGTTGATCACTGGAAAACCCTAGCGTTTGGGGAACCTTCCAGAGTTGGTAGAAAAATAGTTTAGACACGAGGTATGCTTTGGTGTTAGAACACTCTTTCCTTTCCTTGTTTTTGGGTTTCTGGGACATAGAGGTAGAGAAAACGGAAGGAAAGAGGAGGAAGGGATGCCGTGGGCCTGCAAATGAGAAGCGAGCACCTGGCTATCGGCCAAAGTCGGAGTTCCCGCCTGTGATGGGTTTGAATCAGTACTAGGGGTTTATGCACCGGCCCTCAGCCTTTGCACTCTAGGAGCCTTCAGAGATGCTCCAAGACCCACTTGACTGTCATAAAAATAAAAAGGAAGAAGCCACATGTTCTCCTGCTCTGAAAAAAAAAAAAACATTTAATCAAAAGAAAAGCCTTTCTAACCATTAAGAAAACATAAAAATGCAACAAGATCTATTTCTTTAAAGCTGCTGTTAAGTATAGTTCCCAGAAATCATAAGCATTTAGTCTGATTCTCTAAGGCTCTTGCCTACAATGTCTCAAAGCCAGTGAGTGCGTATGAAAGCAATTAATCAAAGTACACTGTGCTCCTGAAGAGTATTTCTTCTCCTGGAAAGCAGAGGGATAGAATGACTTCAAACCCAGTGTGGCAGTGACAGTTAATAAGCTTTTTATAGTCCCTGTGTGGATCTGAAAATCATACCTTATTAGTATCTTTATCATTCTTGCTCAGTCATTCAGGCTTATTTTCATTTAATTTTACTTTCTGGCCGCTTTTTCATATTTTTCCCACTCTTTCCTAACAGAGTGATGCTTTAACAATCTCACAGTCAAGTTTTCATATGCTACAAAAAAGAAGAAGGAAAAAAAAGAAAAAACACCAGCAAAAGTAACTGTCCGGTGGCTCCCAAATTTCTTAACAGATTCTTACAAATTGGTCTTCCAGAGACCCTTTACACTTGTTTATTTTTATGAAGATAGAGTATAAGTGATGTGTGTTTTGCTTTACTGTATTTTCTGGATCCCCCACAATAACTTTTAATGTATCCGGTATTTCCAAATTTATTGTTTCCTAACTCCTCAGTCAGGGAAAGCAAATTAGCTTAAGGATTCCCAGCAGTTGAATTGAGCCAGAGAGGTGCCCAAGACTGTACCCTGCAGGTGTTTTATCCTCTTAGGCAGAAATCTTAGGACACTGTAAGAATCACGCCCCTCCTCCCCACCCCAACCCTGCTTTTCAGTCCTAAAGAGCAAACATCAGCACATGTGAGATCTGAAGATCCCCTTCTTCGGAATGAAGAGTGGCCATGGCCACCAATGGAGGCGTCACATCCTGGGGTTAGGAACAGCCCAGCAGAAAGTGACTGTTTAGGTTTGGTGGGAAGATTGCTTCAAAGGAAGTAGTGGATAAAGATACCAGTGGGATTAAACGTGTTTGTTGTTTTTAGGGCTTGTCTTCATCTTGGAAACACATAAACATACCGCAAATAAATGTCCAAACAATATACCAGAAATTAAAATTTTAATTCGAAAAATTATTTGTAGGGCTTCAACTGCTCGATCCAGTTAGAGTTAACAAGTAAGATGTTTAAGATTGAGTTCTTCCTCACTTATTAAAAAAATCATCAACTCAGCTTCTGCTTGTGAACACAGCCTATAAAGCAAGTCCCTGTCTCCTTTCCCGTGCCACAGAGCGGACCTAAAAGCATGAACACGGCACCTCCGCTCCGAAAGCGGGGAGTACCGCAGCGCCCCTCCTCCCTGCCGCACTGTCGCTGCGTGGCCGCTGCAATCACGCATGCTGGGGAAGCTAAAAATAAAACTGAATATTTTCCTTTCTTAATCAAGATTGATTTACAACAAACACAAATGTGTTCATTATTCTATCAATAGTATTAACATAAAAGCAGGCAGTGCCCTTAGGTACCCATCGAAAGGAGGGAAAACTCTCTAATTGGTGAATTTTCACTGAATTTTTATCAATGCATTAACTCCCAAGTACAGCGGGAACCATCCGAGGTAAACAAGCAAAGACCTTTGTGACATACATTTTAGAGAGAAGCAAGAGCTGAAGTGCACAAAACCATATGAGATTACAATACATGGAAGTTAATTTCTTTGGCATATGCATATGCTAATTTATAACCCAATTTGAATACATCAGACAACAGAAACCTTTTATGGGTGAATTTCAGAATAAACTATGGAAATGTAGTCAAAGGTCTTTGAACTTCTCCACCCCCATGTTTTACTTGAGCTCTTTCAAACTGTGTAACTTATAAAATGCTAAGACAATATCATGGGCAGTTTGTAAGTCAGCTACTTACAAGGAGAATGAACTCTAATCCAAGTCCAGAAAATATTATGACTGTGAGGTTTGTGCATTTTCACCTCTGACATCATTCCAGAGATTTCCAAGTTTAGTATTAATGGTGACTTGGATCTTATGGCCTTTTCCAAATGTACCATCGATACCTAAAGATACTTCCTGATTGGAGAAGGAAAAATACATTCTGCTCCAAACTTTCAACTCTCCTTGGATTTGTAGTTCACCATTAATTTGGAGTAAGAGTGTCTGAACTTTTTTCTTGCCCTACTTTTTAGTCCTCTTAAGCCATTGTTCGGGATTGCTTTTGTACAGTATGTGTACTGAGTGGAAGAAGAGTGGATGCTAACAGCTGCATAAACTTCCCAGTGGGATCTAGGAAGAAAGTCATAGACAGACACTACTTAGCAGAATTAAGAAGTGAATTAAATGAGAGAATAGACGTGGAAAAAGCTGGAGATAGAGCTCTACATATTGAGTATTTGGATCATTTTTCAGTATGCATGGGAATCTATGAAGAATTTGAATGCCATCAAGTATGTAGAAAACTCAAGGAAAGAAACAGAAACAAAAAAAATTGCTCAGAAATTAAGGAATAGCTACCAAGAATCTTATTAAAATCTTTATTATATGGCAAAAAAATAGGATGCTGAGGGCTTGTTTTGTTAAGTGAATTAAAGAGTTGATCCTTACCTGACAGTTGACGTTGTTAATGGATAAATTCTATGTACGTAAGTCATATGATGTATAATGGCTGTTCAGTAAATGATAGAGTGAATGAATGAAACATTATTGAATTCTACTTCCTCTGATGGCTGTTTAAAGACTCCCAACCTAGGCAAAATTGCAACATAAGTAAGATCTGTTGTTGGTAGTTTTCTGTAACCCTTTCTGAGGTTCGTTTCCACCTTGTTCATTCTGTTAGGTA
Source organism: Micronycteris hirsuta (assembly GCA_004026765.1). NCBI lineage: Eukaryota > Metazoa > Chordata > Mammalia > Chiroptera > Phyllostomidae > Micronycteris > Micronycteris hirsuta. Next base: position 211,727 of record PVJI01000441.1, read on the forward strand.
GCCAAGGTGGCTAGGAAAGGACCGGGGGTCTAAAAGGTTCAATTAAGGGCTTTTATTTGAGGTGGGACACTGCCATCAGGCGGGCTGAGTCCGAGCAGACTGCAGCAGCAAAGGAAAGGGTAGGAGGGTTTTTCAGGGTGTGTAGACCCCAGGGGAGGGTGGATCTGCCCCACCCTGCTGATCTGCCCCAGGTGTCCAGGGTATAGGGGTTTACCAGACAATGTCCTCAGATCAGGGATGGCTGATTCGGTGATGGAAAGTCCAGGAGATTTATGGGCCTTGTTTCTGTGGAAAGCTGGAGGGAGAGGGATGGGGCAGTGAGGATTCAACCAGTTTCCAGCAAGAGGCTGGTGGCTGTGCCTCAGTAGCTTTCGATAATAGGGAACCTTGTGGTTGGGTATTCAGCCAGTGACACATACCTTCTTTGCTCCAGCATAGGTGGTGGCTTAGGTCCTCCAAGTCCCAGTACAGTCTAACACATTCTACTTCCTTTGATTTCTTAATTTACACCAAGAAATCTCATTTTATGCATAGAAACCATTTCTCTTGCACATGTTTATCATGTTATCTGATAAGTTAATTACCTGGGAATGCCTTCACTTCCTCTTTATCAACTCTATAAACAAACTAATTTCCTCTCTGAGCTGCTGCTTTTTCTAAATCTCCTCCTATCTTATGGCCAGTTTCTCCAGAGGTTCTGTATATCTCTGTCTTCTTCCCTTATCAAGAATTTTGTTCTCCTACACCAATGTTCATGGTCGCATTATTCATAACAGCCAAAAGGTGCACACAACCCAAATGTCCATCCGCAGATGAATAGATACAACAGCAGGTCATTCAGCCTTTAAAAAGAAGAAAATTCTACCCTGGCCACGTGCCTCAGCTGGTTGGAGCATCGGTCCATGCGCCGAAAAGTTGCCAGTTGGAAACCTTGCCAGAGTATATTACCTAGGTTGTGGGTTCAATCCCTGGTCAGGGCACATACCTAGGTTGCAAGTTCAGTCCCCAGTGGGGCACATATAGAAGGCAACCAATGAATGTTTCTCACATCAATGTTTCTCTCTTTGCCCTTTAAAAATCAATGGAAACATGTCCTTGGGGGAGGATTAAAAAAGGAAGAAGGAGATTATGATATATACTACAACAAGGATAAACCTTGAAGACATTACATTAAGTGAAATAACCTGGACACCGAAGGACAAATAGTATATGATTCTGTTTATACGAAGTACCTAGAAGAGTCAAATTCAGAGAGAAAGTGGAATAGTTATTACCAGGAGCCAGTGAGGGGCAGAGGGGAACTACTGTTCAGTGGGTACAGAATTTCAGTCGGGGGTGATGGAGGTGTTCTGGAAATGGACAGTCGGGGGGGTGGTTGTACAAAAATGTCACGTACTTACTTCCACGGAACTGTGTACTTAAAATTTATTAAAATGGTAAAGTTTGTGCTGTGTATATTTTACCACACTAAAAAAAAAACAACTTTATTCTGTTCTCTGTTTCTCTAGTCATTCACACTGTCATTTTTTTTCCACTTAGTAAATAAAAGTCCTTCAATATCAGCCAAATTGAAAACCTCCTTCTTGAACATTCCACTCTGCCTCTAGTTTCCATCCTACCAGCTATGCTCCTGGCAGTGGTTGTACACGCACAGACACAAAACTTTATCCTCACCTGCCACTCATTCTGGAGATCACTCCCATGTGGCCTCTGCTCAGACCACTCCACTGAACCTTGCCAAGGTGATGAGTGCCTCCCAACTGCCAAACCTAATGGATCCCACTCAGTCCTCACCTCCCCAGACTTCTCGGCAGCGTTCCACCTGCTGACCGCGTCTTCCTCCTGCAGCGCTCTTTTCCTCTCGTACCTTGCACGCCACTCCCTCGATTTCCTCCCTGTCTCTCTGACTCTGCTTTTTCGGTCTCTTCTGTACATCTACCACCCGCCCTTACTGTCCAGCCCTTAAACGTTACAGTCCTCAGCACTTTGTCCTGGTCCTCAGGCCATCCATTGGGGTTTTTTAAAGGCGTGCCAAAATAGTCGTGTTTAGTTTTTAAATTTAAGTATTTGTTGTTCATGCAATTACAGTTGTCTCAGTTTTCTCCCCTTCATCCGCCTCCCCCCTGCCCACTCCCCACTCCCTCAGGCAACCCCCACACCATTGTCCATGTCCACGAGTCATTCATACATGTTCTTTGACGTAATCATGTTTAAAGTGAACTTCTGATTCCTCTCCTTTGACCCACCACTTCCAAATCACTATTTTCTCTTTTCAGCGGCCCCTTCTCTAGCCTAAACCACCATCGTCTTTCCTCTACACTCCTGCAGCAGGCCCCAACTAGCTTTACTGCTTTTACTTGCTGACTTTTACTCCAGCAACCAGCATGGTCTACTGAAAGGCAGGTCATGCCCTGGCTGGCCTGGCTTAGTGGACTGAGCACCGTACTATGAAGCAAAGGGACCCCCCTTGGATTCCTGGTCAGGGCACATGTCTGGGTTGTGGGCCAGGTCCCCAGTGGCGGGCATGCACGCAAGAGGCAACCACAGATTGATGTTTCTCTCCCTCTCTTTCTCCCTTCCTTCCCCTCTCTCTAAAAATAAATAGATAAAATCTTTAAAATAAAATGTACATCACATTGTGTCACTTCTTAAAATGGCTTCATTTCCCCTCTAACAACTCCTAAAATCTCCCAGTTTCCTTAACTAGCTTATCTGTCCCTTGAATTACTAAGAATTGACCTGCTGTCACTCTTAGAGGAAACTCCAGGCTTCTCTCAGACCTGCACTCCCCGGTCCTTGTCCTCCTTTCCGGTTGGATGCCACGCAAGTACCTGCTCTGCTCTCGCTGCTTCGGCCGCTTTGCCCTTCTGCCGCGGCTTGGAATGTACCAAGCCTTTCCCACCTCTTGTCCTCTGCATGTGCTGATTCCTGCACCCACACGGCTTACCTCCCATCTCTGCGTGTCTGAACCTCTCACCTTTATAGTCTCAGTGTAAATGTCATTTCTTCACTGAACACTTCCCCAACAGACCCATATGCTAGTATTGTCTCTCTCAACAGCCTGCATGGCGCTATTCACAACCTACAATTGCATATATAGATATATACACACTTGTTTGGTAACTGACTGCTCTATTATAATGTAAATTCCATGAGGGTAGTATCTGGTATCAACCTACACCAAGTGCTATGACACAGAAGAGATGCCTAATAAATATTTTTTAAAACGAATGCATGAAGGAGAGAAGAAAAAAGCAAGCAAGCTAGTTTTCCGTGAAGCTGTTTTATATAACCTCTCTATAGAAATGAACAGGGACAGGTGTTTTAAGCAAACTTATAATTCATGAAAATCTAAATTTACATAAAGGGAATGTTGAAAGGTGATTTTTCCACTTTACAAAGAGATCCATCATAAAATTCCTTAAACAGGCTTCCCAGGTACATGGAACATAAGATTTTATTGATTAAAACCATATGGTTGCACAGAATTTTTCAGGAAAATATCTTTTATATAAAGCAAGGTTGACCTACAAGCAATTTCCTCAAGGCACCTAGCCCAGAATGGCCAACTCTCAAATTTCCCAGCTAATAGATAATGGGAGGCCTGGAATGCAGTGGATATTTGAAACCCTAGAATGCAAAACAGTAATTTCAACCATTTAGGGCCCTCGTGATTCTTCTTACAAAAACAGCTAATGGGGAGAGGAATCGGTGTATTCCAACTTCCGCAGCTCCTCTTTCCGTGTGTCAGTGAAAGTAAGAATGGCTGTGGAATGACCCCCAAAGAGGCTGCTATGAAAAGCAGAACACAGCTGGTAAAAGCTACTACTGGTAGTTAAGTTGTCTGATTGCAAAACTGGAATAAAAAAAAATCAGTGTGTGAATAAATAAAATGCAGTTAACTTCTCTGGATCTTCAGTTCCTCATCTGAACAATATGAGAGTCCTTTTAAAGACTTTGTTTTGCAATTTTGTTCTTGTGACTGTTCTCTCTATATAATAAAATAAATTTCTCAGCTATTGCCGCCCTTCTTATGGGAAACTTTAGTAAATGATCATGAACTTTGAATCAAAACATTTATAATATTTGTGGAGTCGGTCAATTTGATTATTATTGATGATTTTTGCTAAGAAGAAATGGTTTGCAGAATTTACTTAGAACTAACCTTTTCTTTATCAAACATGTTTCACTGTGATGGGAGTATAGTAAGCTATTCTTGAATTGCGTACAAGTGAAATATTTTAGCTGCAGGAAGAGAAAACAGTTTATTGGTTGTAGTAATAAAGATCAAGGTAGACTAAGGCATAAGTTAGTTTTACCCTTCAAAAACAAGACTACTGTTGTCTCAGAAAATCCAAAACCTCCAAATTTAGACGATATTTAAGAGATGGGGGAAAAATAAGCCTAATATCTATAGAGTTTTGGCAACATTTTTGCCCTTATCAACTTCCTGAAGCATTATTTTACCCTCACTTCCTACAATTTTTATTTTTTACCAACTTTACTATATTTGATGACATTTTGAGGGTACTAAGGTATTACCTTGTTACATAAAGAATTTTGGAGTAATATTGTTGATTCCTAAGACTCTTCTGCATGGGTCTGAAAAATTAAAGAATATATTCGTGGAAAACGAATATTATTTAGATAGCTCCTGTTTTGTAGCTTAAAGAGAAATCTTAAACATACCAACAAATCTCAATTATATTTGAAGGTTAATGTTCTTATATTTTATCTGTATTTTTCTCTCTTCCTATTTGCGTCTATAAATGATATTAGGTCATTTCTTCATTGAGAAAGATTAGATTCAGAAAGGGAGGCAGGAAAGAGAGAGAGAGAGAAAAAGGCTGAGGATAATGTAGTTAAAGCTGATGCGTGATCAACTGAGAGGCCCAAACTAGACTGGATACAGAGGAAAAAAAATGCAATAGGAGCAGAGGCTGATGAAGAGATGGCAATCAGGAGAGAGAACATTCATGAAAGAGGATTTGTTCATTGGAATTACAAATTTAAAAAATACACAGAAGGGGCAAGCCTGGGAGAGGCTTCTGAAGAAAGCAGGATGCCGTCTGTATTCTATAAGACTGTGGATATTAGCAGCGATGTCTTCCATGTGTGATACTTACAGCTGCCGCTTGACTAACAACTTCTGCTTTGGATTGAAACACAATCTAGAAAAGAAAACAAATATTAATCCATTTTTATGAATTCCAAAGAAGACACGAGTTTCTTACAAGGTCTTCCTATGACGACATTCTGACTTACTGTGTATTTGTCAGGATGTTGGGGGACAGAGGTGGGGGTTGAGGGGGGTGTTGGCAGTCATCCTGAGAATATGTAATTTGAAAAATGTCCTTAGGTAAGAGTGACTTTTTTTCCCTGGCCTTCATGAAAGCATCAAGTCATTTTCTCCTTTTTTAATGTGTGTTGATACCAAGACCATGGGAGATTGCTTCCAAAGAAAATATCTATTGCGAAAAAAATGCCTGTCATTATAGAATGTGTCCTACTAACAATTTAATAGCTTTTTTAAAACTGCAAATGTGCAATTATATTTCCTAAAAATGCTAAGGAAACACACTGTTCTTTTAAAGGGAAACCTAGTGCACTGTTGGCTGTGGGTAGGAAAGTAAATTGGTACCTTCACTATTGAAAACAGTATGGAGATTCCTCAGGAAAGTAAAACTAGAACTAGCATGTGATTCAGCAATCCAGGATGCAGTATATTTTGAGTATATAGCCAAAGGAATTGAAATCAGGACCTTGCTGAGATCTGCACTTGCACGTTCATTGGGGCAGTCGTCTCAACAGCCAAGATATGGCAGCAGCCTAAGTGTCCATCACCAGACAAGTGGATAAAGAAGATGTGGTGTACAGAGGGCAGGGCAAAAGTAGGTTTACAGTTGTGGGTACCCAAAACACATGTATTATTATTTGTTAATGATTGTGTTATTTTCTATACGACCGACTGTGAAGCCACTTCTGCCCCACCCTGCATGTGCACTGAAATAGTATTCAGCCGTGAGAAAGAAGGACAGCTGTGGTTTGCGACAACTTGGTTGGCCCTCGAGGACATTATGCTAAGTAAAATAATTCAGACAAAGAGGACAAATAGTGTCTGGTACCACTTATACATGGAATCTAAAAAAGACAAACTCAGAGAAACAGTGTAGAGTGGTGGTTACCAAGGGTTGGGTAGGGGGGATGTAAACATGGTGGTCGGAGGGCATTACTTCCACCTGTAAGATGAACGCATTTGGGCATCTAATGTGCAGTATGGTGAATATAGCTAACAAGAAAGTATCATGTGCTTGAATCTTGCTAAAAGAGTAGATCTTAAATCATCACAGAATAGAAGAGGTAAGCTATATACTGGGGTGGAATTGGTAGCTAATGTTATGGCAGTAATCATTTTGCAACTTGTAAATTATAAAATCAACACCTTGTACACCTTAAATTTACATAATGTTGTGTGTCCGTTGTGTCTCAATAAGAGTAGAGGAAAGATAAGCACCATAATTGCTGCTGCGCTCACTTAACAGCAAATCCGCTGGGCGCCGAGAAGCGCCACAGCACTCCAGCGCTGGACGAACTTAGGAAGCCTCTGGCCACACGAGAGACTGACCGTGCTGTGAAGGAGAGAGGCAGAGTAGGAGGCAACCCAGCTTCTAACCCCAGCCCTGTCCTGAACTTGTTGGGTGGTCTTGGTCAAGGCCCAAGGCCTCTCAGAGCTTCCAGTTCTTCATCTGTAAAATGACAGTATTGAAGTAGATATTTGGTAAGGTCACTTGTGACACCATCATTATATGATGCCATGAGTTTAACCTTAAATGTCAAAACCACTTGGGGTCCTGAAGGCCTGTTTAGGGGGTCGATCAGTTTTTACTTATGTATTAATGATAACCTTTCAGTTCTTTCATCTCTACTGAATTAATGGTTTGACATTTTTACTCTTTAACCACATGATTTTGTGCATGCTGCACAATCAGTATCTGAGTGGGAGAAGGAGGGTAGAAGGAAGAGAATTCAATAACTATTATTTTTCTGCTTTCAGTATCTTATTTTACTTCTATTTTCATGCAACATGATCTTGTATAACTTAGAATAAAAATTATGATTTAATGAGTTCATCTCATAAGTATCTTAAATTTACCACAAGAAGAGCATGGTCATTGCTAACAATCATCTTCCCCTTCATGTCCCACTAGATTTGGAAAAAAGAAAGACGATAAGGCTAGCAAGGCTGAGCCAAAAGGCCCTCCGAAGCACGGCGGCCTGAGGGAAGAGGAGCTGGAAAAAATGAAGGAGGAACGGGAAAGGTGAGCAGAAACGTCACGCCTCTGCTCTCGCGGAGCCCGTGGCCTGTATTTAACTTGGTTACTGCAGCAATCAACTGGAGAAATTTTATTTTAAGAGGCACAGAGGTTGACTGATACAAAGGGAAAGGCACCTGGTATAAAAGGAGACTGCCTGTCTTGGGGGATTTTTATTATATTTTGAGAAGAAATTAACTTCATGTTTTTATTATACCATTATTTATAATTTCATAATATGCTATCCCTGGTTTTGACTCTATCAGTGCATATTTTCCCTATGGTTTAAACAACCAGTTTTTTTGTTTAATAAAAAGATCATTTTGATGTCGTTGTTTAGGGCTATCATATTTCTATAGTCTGTTTCTAATTTTTGTCAAACTGTTGTATGCCTTCTTAATTTTATTCTGCTAAATCCATTTGGGTACTGCAATTTGAGAAGTCCATGTCCTTCATTTTTTAAAAGCCAGTGTCTTTTATTAGGCTATCAGCAAGTTGCAAAGTATGTTGCCCATCTGTTAAAGGGCCGGTTCCCTTTACTGCAATAATGACAATCCGCAAGGGCTGAATTCTCCTGTTGGAGGAGCTTAACGTTCCCACTGGGCAAGAGGTCCGTCACGCAACTGCGATGTTAACTCTGGCACTTCTCCCGAGTAGATGTGTAAATGTCTGATTTTGAAACATGTAGTTGAATATTCATATTTCTCCTGAAAGTTCTTCACCTTTAAAACTAAATGAAGCTTGGAGAAAAACTAAGGTTCGACAAAACTAGAATATAATTTTCAGTCTTCAGTTCTGACTTCATCACGTATCAAGTCAGATTTGTCCAGTTTTTCCCTTGCTTTTCATTCAGTAACAATAGCTCTTTTATTTTTAAAGAGTCTTTCATACTTATTTTAATACTCCAGTATGTATACTAATAAAATCATACTTATTCATTGTTTTCTAGCACAGAGCAGGCTAAGAGTGTCTCCTGTTAAACTTTGACCCTTCTCTTGTAGAATATTCCCATTGGCTGACTTTATCAATAGCAAGAGAAAAAAAAAACCTATTTAGTCCCTTCTCATTTTCGAGAGGTTGATAAGCTCCATCCTGGGGTCAGTGGAGCAGTTAAAAGGAAATCAAGTGCTTTCCATTGTTGTTCACTATTCACCTGACAGAGCTGCGCAGGAACAAGATGAATTCTCCTTCGTAGCCCAAGCTGCGGTGATGCTGGAATGTAAAATGTAATTCAGGCTAAGGTTTTAATGCATGTATTGGCAAAGACATCTGTGTGGTAAGCCCACATCACAGGCCGTTGCTGCTCTCTTGGCTTTACTTATTGAGGCTCCACATCCTAGGCCTCATCTTCAGCAAACCGAGCTGTTTGCTAGAATGCAGACTTCATATTCTTTGTGGCTCAATACTTGCTTGGGACTGGAGCGAGAAACAGAGGGCGGCGGTTACTCCGAGTAGCCAGAGAACTGTGTGCCAGCTAGAAAATTGATAACCCATAAAATAAGGTGGGTTGTCTTTAAGCAAGAGTTCATTTCCTTTCTGGTTTTGCCTTTAGGAAGCAGGTGCCTGAGGGAGTTTTCTTCTTAAAGCAAGGCTGTAAATTCGCCTCAGCTGGCTATATGGGCTTCAATTTTTAAAAAATATGTCTGGTCAAAATACTGAAAGAACTGTGCTATTAGCCTTCATTTAGGCTGCGTCCCACACATGAACATGTAAAACACATCTGATAGAGGTTTCCTAGAGACGACATTGTCTCAATCATACGTGAGGGGAAGAAGTTGGAGGAGTTGATTTTATGGTTGCGTGCTATAGAATTAATGACCATGGGCATTTCAACAGCTCGGGGGCCGAGGGCCATAGGGGGCGGAGGTGGAGGCTGAACATTTGGCATTGTTCCCAACCCTGGAGTCCCATTTCTTAGCTCTCCATCATCCGTAGGAAACCAATTCACAACTCTTAAAGAACTCAGCAAATGCATCACTCTTCATGGCATGGCTATGGGAAAAAATAAGAAAGAGCGTATAAAAGTTCGTAAAGTTGTCTTTTTTTTCTAAAACAGTTGGGATTTATTAACTTAAGATGATTCAAGCCATCCCATTGCTCGCTGGTTTTGATAGCTATCATAGACTTCACAGTTTTTCATTAACGTATCTCTTTTACAAAGGATTTAAAGCACTTAAATTAATGTATACTGCATAGTGCTGAAGGCAGCTTGTTCCAGCTTGTGAGAAATAATTATTAAACTTTCAAGAATCCCGTGAGCTAGTTGGTAAACCACTGAAACTGGCTATGGTGAGAGTCTCTGCTGCTCCTCAGAAATTGGCGCACGCAGGTTTTTTCAGTGGCTTTTCCAAAGAGCCAGTTTGCACCACCAAGGGGCTATACCAACCCTATTTAGTGCATAACCAGGAAGAAATGACCAAAAATTGAGGCAAAAAAGTATTCATCCAAAACAAACCACAGCCTTCCTATAGCTGTGTTTCTCAAAGTGTGATTCAGGGACCACCTGCATCAGCATGAATCAACTGGGGTGCTTATTAAAAAATGAAGATTCTTGAATCCCACACCAGACTTACAGGATGAGACTCTTGGGAGTTGCAGCCCAGGAATCTGTGTTTAATAGATTAGCCCAATGTGAGTCTTCAGCATCCTAACGTCAGGGAACCAGTGACTTGGAGGAACAGGAATTGGCTGGAACATTAGATTTCACTATTCTTATTCTATGAAAAGTGATACACAGATTTTTTTCCCCAAGAGAACTGAATAACCCAGTCTAAAAATATCATCATCTCTTACAAGCCCCCCCAGGAGTGTTCTATCTTACGAGCACACCGGTTTGCACACACAGGAGGATCCCTTACCAGTGCTGCCACCTAAGGGAGTGTGGGCCACTTTCCCCCAGCACCTCCCATGCACAGAAATCTTAGAAAAACAGTAAGTTCATTAAGAAAATTCAGGAAACATAGAAAAGTATAAAGAGGAATATTAAAATCATGCATAATTCCACCATAATTTTATAACCACAATTAATATTTTATGATCTTTTTACTATGTATATATTTCCCTTGACAACTTGCTATCCATACAGCATATATTCATACAGTGTCTTATTTTTTTCACAGCATTATATTATGAGCATTTCCTGATGTGGCTGATGTTTTGAAAATACGTCATTTTGATGACTGCCTAATATTCTGTGAGATCAGTATACCATAACTTATTTACCTTTTATTGTCAAACATATAGGCTGCTTCCATTTTTTACTGTTCCAAATAATAATACCTTGATGAGCACCCAGGTACAAAATCCTAATAGATAAACTTTTAAATCATATAGTTCCTGTTTGAAGGCTGAATTTCCTTGTAACTCTTTCACTTAAGGGTTAATCTAACTTCAGTTTTAAATTTTAGGATTATATCATACCTCTCCATTTCTCCCATTATTTTTATTATGATGTCCATATCTCATTTTTTATTTATCCACATATCTAATATATGATATGGAACTATTTGGCACTACATATGAATAGCTCATTCATAACTATAGCTATGACAAAGTCATAACAGGTGGATTGAGTTACTAGATTAGATTGGAGGAATGCAGAGTCCAGAACAGTGTTTCTCAGTGGAGGGGGGTGGCGCAATTTTGTCCCCCACAAAACATTTGGCTATATCTGGAGACATTTTTGATTGTCACGATTTTGAGGGCATAGGGGGCAGGGGAGGGAGTCGCTACTGCCATGTACTGAGTAGGGGTCAGGGATGCGGCCAAGCATCCTACCATGCACAGGGCAGCCCCTCCCCCACCAGTGACTAGTTCCACTCACACTGTCTGTGTAGTGGTTGAAAACCCCTGTTCAAATCTCTGGACTTCACAAAGAGTGAGCGTACTCTCTTGGACATTAAGACTCATTGTCTCATGATGTCCTGTGGATAACACAGAGAAATATATACCAGATGACATAACCCTAGGCAGGGGTGTCCAGCCGTCTCTGGGCCACACTGGAAGAAGACGAGTTGTCTTGGGTCACACATTAAATACATTGTGACACGTAATCACAAAAACATCTCATAATGTTTTAAGTAAACTTATGATTTTGTGTTGGGCCGTATTCATAGCTACCCTGGGATGCATGCAGCCCACGGGCCACAGGTTGGACACCCCTGCAAGGGATTATTAGCTATTTAAAAAACTGCACCCCAAGATTGCTAATAAAAATTCCATCAGAATAAGCTTGCAAGAAAAAGTTTTTCTCAAAATTTATTTTTAACCTTGGCCTGCTGAAATTGGCATCAGATGATGGTGACTGTTGATCATATTTGAATGCCAAGAAGCTGCAGGGGTTGATAATGTGTCTGATGACAGAAGCATCTGGAACGATGCATTGAATCAAACACGAAGGAACTTAATAAGAATATATGTAAAGCCTTGCGTTTAGGTCCAGAAATGAACGGTACAAACACAGGATGTGGAAGGTTTGACTCTGATACCAAATGGATGAGAAATCTGCCTGATGGTTTTAGTTGAGGGTGGGTTTAGCATGAGTCAACATGAGCATACGACTGCCAAGAACCTTAATCCAGGCCTAGGCTACATGATGGAAGTTCATGTGCAAAGTGAAGGAGGAAACAGTAATTCCAATTTGATACAGCTTAGGGGATACCTGGAATATCCTATGCCTCTCTCGCACACAAAGAATGGCAGCGCTACATCCTAGGCCTTTAAGTGTTGAAGGACCTGGGAATGCATAGTCTGCAGTTAGCTGATGTTACATGATTGAGGAACTTGCCCATAGGAGAGGAATTAGACATATTTTATACCATCTATTCTCTCTCTCTCTCTGTTTCTCTCTCCTTATTCATTCATTCATCCACTTATTTTCTTGAAGATACTAATGAAGAATTATTTTAAGAGAGGTAGCCTTCAGCTCAGGAGAAGGGAAAACATCTCGACAATTAGAGTGGCTCATGAGGCAGTGACTTGTTGCCACTGGAAATGTCTAATAAGGAGCTGAATGAGAAAGAATTAGTGCATCGGGGAAGTATTGGACTAGATCAGAGTTTCATAAGCTTCAGTCATTGATATATTGCCTCCATTGTCTTATTTATATTTATATGTATGCAAATAAATAAAATATATGTAAATGAGAGATCATGGAAGTTAATGTAATTAAATACATTAAGCCACATCCCATCGAAAATCATCTTGCATATTGTTAATGCTGCATTTGTCCTTCGATTATCTGTGCGGCCTTTCCCAGATCTTAGGGTTTGAGAAGTATGTAAATAGCTAAGTATAGAAGCATTTACTTTGAGTTTCCTAGAGAGGCCTTTCTTGAACTTACATTGATCCATGTGGTAGTGTATGCACTATTCTTATCTGAGTGGATAAGCCTGAGCTTCGGCCTCGGCATTGTACATTAGGATCTCCTTTGCCTCATATCTGATTTCCTGAGCTGATTATGTGTCCCCTCCTGAAACAAGTCAAACAGTCCATTGCAGTGAAGCCCTGTTTTAAATAAACTCATTTTTCCATGCTTCAGTGAGATTGGCCGTAATAAAACATTAGTTCCAAATGCCTATGTCCATGGCTAGAAAGATGAATTCAATATTGTAATCGAAGAGTATTTCTTCTAAGAATTTTTTTATCAAGCTAAATTCAATTAGCACTTTCCAAACATTCAGATTATGTAAATTAGCATGTTGATCAGAAAGCAGGAGATAATCTTAGCCAGTTGGTGAACATATTTTTTGTTTAATTCTAAGATTTGAACTTAAATTTGTAACCTTCTGCAAAGTGTGAAATTCCCCAGATTCTTGGACCTATAAAGTACCTAACTACATGTGTGCTGTACTTGTATTTTTAATACCTTCTCAGTAGTCAGATGGAGATCAGGTAAAGAAAAATGTGTTCCCCTTATTTATTTAGGATTATTGCACTGAGGGGGAAAAAAGTCTCCTTTGACGCCAAAGGCTGTCTTCCATTAAAGCCCCATATTACTGAAATAAAATGTCATCAAATGAAACGTCTTACTAATACAGGGAGGGAAGTCTAATAACATGAGTTTGCCCTCCAACATTTTCTATTAGTCTTATACCATTGTCAGGATTTGGTTTGCAGGGGGCTCGTTCCATGCGGTAGTAAAACGTTGTTTTTGTAGGTCTTATTAGACTGTTAGGAGGGTAAATGAAGAGGTGAGGGGAAAAGAGGCGAGCTCTCCAGTTCCCGGATTGAGAAGTACGAAAACATATGGCCCTTGTTTTCAACAACTGGCCTGAACGGAATGTCTAAGTGAAAGTGAAGCTCAGATTCAGGAAAGTTAATCTGGTTCAGTGTCTGAATTCAAGGTTCTAAGTTTTCTTGCCTTTTAGGAAGCCTTCCAAGAACTGCAGAGGCTTCTCCCTTGCCTTATCAGCTGAGCTGTTTGTGGCCCGTTCTCTTAGTTTAAATCAATAACATGTGTTTTTGATATTTGGCAAACTGAGATTTAATTATGCAGCTGCAAGTTCCCCACATAAACGAAATGCATCTTAGAGAAATAAAAACATTCAGAAACCATTTATAGTTTGAGAATACAAGTGGGTGAAAATCTATTCCCAGCCTCTCAGCATTTTATTTAATTTTGGGAAATTTTTATGTTACTGGAAATTGAAATGAAAACCAGAATAAGGCTAGACTTTAGCCAACATTTGTTCCTGCTGAAAAATGAGGATGCTTATTGTATTCTAAGAAAGGAAATGAAAGTATTATATTCTGAATTAATATTTTAGTTGTAACCTACGTAAGTACTACTCTCCTAAATATATGGAGCAACAAATGAATTGATAGGATTTTTGCATTATTGTATCCTAAAAAGAGTGCTTATTTTATTAAAGAAACCAGAAGGTTGATTTCTTTAATATGCCAAGAGACTCTCTATAATTAATTATTTACTGAACTTAAACTTTGGCAGTATTTAAACTGTTGAAAACACCCATGTTTTGGCATGATTACATTCGAATGATTAATTCAGCATGGTTTTACTCCTCACTGCATATCTCTGTCTTCTGTAGGAGAATTTGCTAGGTCCTGTGGTGTGGGCAAAATAAAATGTTGGAAGTCTTCCCAGTTTTAATAGTCCCAATTTATTATTACCACTGAACCCTGATCAGATCATAGACTGGATTAGATCCCAGTTTTTCAAAATGCCCCAATTTATGGCTCCCTTAGAATTCTGATAAAAATGTGTATTTGAATAAGGCTTTGGTTGGCTAAATGAGATCCAGTTAATTACTTTTAGATTCCTATTAGATCATCACTGCACAGAAGTTATGAAAAATACCACTACATGGTGTGTCTCAGGACAAGGTCATGTTCTCATTTTATGCTGACAGCAAAGAGCTGTCAGATTTTTGTTGTTCATAGTGCTAACCATCTCAGTGAACGAAAAAGCTTTGCCACATCCCAGTAATGACTACTGGTGCCGTGTTACAGGAAGGACGGCCTCCTTTCCTAGAATAAGAATCCGGGGTGGGGGTGGGAGAGACAGAGAAGAACACACAAACACGTACAGCGTAGTGGCTGCACCCCACCACCCCTCCTTCAAAGGCCGTATTTCAAGATGCACTTCTAATTTAGAAGGATGAGGGGGTGAGACACAGGGGGATGCTGGTGACTTTGCTATCCGTACATTTATTTGATAATTGTAATACCTATCTTCTCAGAAATGCTTGTGGTCACCAAAAAATTTGGCCCATTACTGTATTCCTCTAGACAAGAGATGGGAACACCTACATCCTAATGCCATGCCAGCATTTTTTATGAGCCAGCATCCTTTTATGGAGCCCGAATCAATGCTAGAAGTGCTGTATTAGCAACTACTTGTCAACTGAGCTGGATTAATACATAAAATGAATCACTTGACTGGCATGCTTTCCAATAGCCGTTCAGACAAACTTCTAAGATTAAAGTACACCAGCTCTTTAAAAAGTGTTTTGAGAGGATACTTTTATATTCAAATACCCTGGAGTGACATATTATATTATTGTGTTCAATTATAGTACAGTTGAAATACATTCTAAAAAGAAATTATACTAATCTACTTAGAGTGATCACACTAAAATATATAGAATACTTGATCTGATTTTTTTTATAAACCACTAAGAAAGAAGTTCTAAATTCTGTTTATCTGGATATTTTCTTTTAATAAACACATAAAAATATATTCAACATAATCGATAAACCTTGGTTATGCACTGAACTTTATGCCAATCAGAGATACAGATACATTTGAGGCGATGGAGCTCACCTACAACAGTGGCGGAATTCATAAGAGCATTTTCTGTGGAAGCTTTGGGTAACTGTCACCGGGTAGAAAGCCACTTGGTGACTAGAATTTACAAATGAGAGTCCAGTACTCATTTTATCAACTGTTTTCATGCCTTTGGATAAACTACTTTTGAGAATGTATTTCTAAAGTCCCTCTTTTTATTACCATGAAATGAAGTGGTAATAATATTTTAAGGCCTCAGTTTTGTGCATTTTGCTTGGATAAAGTGATTTTTAACAGCTAAGTTTCTTTGAAGAAAAAAAAATTAATAAGTAAAAGTTAAGCGAATCCAGAATATTTACTGTGGACTAGTTTGAGGCTAGGCAGTGCGTAAATAACTTAATTCGTCGAAAGTGTTCTGAAAAATGTGGAAAAGTCGAACTTTTTTAAGTCAAATGGTGTTTTCTAGAATTTCTGAAGTATGTATGTCACCTTCCTTTCTTACTTGGACATATGTGATGTGGTGCCCTGCTTTGGAAAGCCTCCGGGACAACACATGCACCCTGAGGCCAAGGTTAGTTATTTTTCACATGGGCTGGCAGGTCCTGCAGGTTGAAAGGACACTCAACCTGTTGTCGTCCAGAATCCGCTTTTTTCCTTTCACATTCTTTACATGGTGACTTCCCAAGGCCTGTGACCTACAAACACCAACTCTGAATACACTTTTTTCCAAATTTCCTGGCACTTTCCCGCAGGGAGTGATGTTCCCCCCAGAGCACATTAACAATGTCTGAAGGTCTTTTTAGTTGTTGGAGGTGCTACTGGAATCTAGTAGGTAAAAAACAAGGATGTTTCTCACCGTCTTACAATGCATAGGACAGCCCCCCTGCAAGAAAGGATTATCCCGGTCCTAAGTGTCGGTTGTGCCAAGGTTAAAAAAGCCTTGTTTTAAGTAAATAGATAATTATATAATATGGGTATAGATGTACTTATTTAAATAGAAATATGCTGTGGGTATTCAGTACGTCTGTGGCTGGACCTGAGGATGTGTATTTTAAAACCAGTTCTGAAACGATTGTTGTTATAACTATGACTGGGGCCACCTGCCTAGGTGGTGGCCAAGTAGAAAGATGACAAGACCCAGGAGTCGGCAGACTGGGGTTAAAGACCTGACTCTGCCTGAACGCACTGTCAAGCTACTTAATTGTTTCAAGCCGCTGAGTTGTAATCTGTTCAATGAGAAGTCTGTCTTTTAGACTGTTGTGAAAAGTAGTATTTATGAAGCAAGCACCTGGCTCACTCTAGGTGCTCGGTGTTATTTACTGACCAGCTCTGGGGATTCAAGACCCCAGATAATACATTCAGTAGCCTTTTGGGAGCCCAGAATGCTCTGAGACATGCCATCTGTGAAAATTGCTGAATTGGATACTGCCACTATGAAGAAGGCCAACTTGAATACAGGCTTTGCCCAGCTGGGAGTCCTGCCAGATAATTCCATTCAAGAAGCTTCTCCTCATGTCTTATTGATCACCGGTTGCAAGTTGTACCTCATAGTGATCTTGGCATGAGACGGCAGCACAGGAGCGGGGGAGAGCTGGCCATCACCAGTGCTGATCGTCATGGAAACAAATTCAAGAGGAGGGGCACAAATGGCATGGGTGACTGCCAGTCTCTCCAAGTCCACGGGGTGTGTGACTGCAGAAAACACTTGTAACCACACTCATGGAATTCACAAAATCCTGACTTTGCATTTTTTGTATACATTATGTTGAAGGTAGGGGGCGGTACCTTTGGCCTGATAATATTTCTAATCCAGTCTTTGGTGGAAATGGAACACACATGTCCTTTTTCTGGCTGTTCACTCTCTCCCACCTACCTGTTCTTGCTCCATACTTTAATTATTCAGTGACTTCATAGTGCATCTGAATTGACTTCAGATTGATGTCCAAAGGAGCCTGACCCGTTTCCCAGTCTCAGACTCTTGCCTCCTCCTTTGCGCCCTTTGTTTGATTTTAGTATAGAAAGTTAAAGAAGTTAAAGTGCTTCGGGCTGTGGCGTAAACATCTGCTTTTTCAAGAGGTCCCTTAAAAGAGCCTTTATTTAAGAAAAAAGAAACAGAACAACTGGCTATTTAGATGGAAGCTATAAGTATTCATGTTCTTGGGGGGGAATCTAAATAATAATAATTTGTGAAATTGTGATTTCTTGAAGTAGAGATTGCTAAATATAACAGGTTGGTAAAGGAATCAGTAAATAACAAATAACTTTTGATCAGCCATTCCGCTCTCCGAAACTATTAATGGCTTTGCGTTGCCCACTGTGTATACAGTTCAAACTTCTTGGACTGATGGACCTGACAGTAGTCTAGCTTTCCAGTTGTAATTTTTACTTCTGGCCAAGATGACCTGTACACCCCAGCCATTCTGGAATGTTCACTGTTTTGAGGTCACCATAGCCCTTTCCTGTCTCTGTGCCATTCCTCAGACCATTTCCCTTGTCTAGAAACCCTCCTTCTGCATAAGTTGATCTGATTCAATGGGCATTCAGAAAACCTCACTTCTTCCAATATACCTTCCCAAACCACCTAAATTGGAAGAAAATTTTCCCACTATATTACCTAGGTCAAGTTACTTAATTTTCCTGTCTTCCATTTGTTTAACTGCAAAATGGGTCTGTAGCCACTGGAGCACCATAATGTGGTGGTGAGTTAAATGAGATACTGATGTGCAGTGTTCAGAATAGTGCCAGGCACAGAGATGCTCAGCACATGGTGAACTTACCATTTTTCTTAGGGACAGTGTTTATTTGAAAGAAGATGAGCATTAAAATCAAGTAGTGTTGCATCCCAAGCCCGATTCTTCTCTGCTTTGGCTGTGCTGTTGTACATGTTTTGCCAAAAACTTCAGAGCCTCAGCTTGCTCGTTTGGAAAATTTTTTCATAAAGGAGAAATAATATCTAGCCTTCAGAGTTCCCATGAAATTTACATAAGATGAAATAATTAAAGCATCTAGAGCAGGTCTTGGCATGTGGTAGATACACATTATTGTTGTTATTTTGCTTCATTGAATTGTAGATGGTTGTGATTACAAACGTGCCTTCTCTCCCTTATGATCTTGTAATTTCCTCGAGGCAAGGACTACATTATACTCACTTTTCTATTTCTCCCAGCATCTAATACATTACATTTCACAGGGTAGGCACTCAAGAAGCAGTCGTTGAGTGATGGGCGAATGAATGAATGAGCAAATATAAAACTGCTCTAATTTTAACTTTATATTTCAAGTGAATAATCACTCGAATGGAACCAAGAGGCAAAGCAGGCAAAATCAATGGTTGACAGAACTAGAGTTTAGAAAAATAAGACAGTCCCTTGGGCTATGAAGTGGTGTCAAGAAGCATGAGGTCATTTATAACCGGCAGTAGAACAGTGGAAATGGATCATTGACGCGTAGTGGCCAGACCATCAGGACTCTCAACACTTGTTTCCTGTCACTGAATCAGATCCTGAGAGGCAAGACCCTAAAGTGAATGAAATGGAAATGGTATGGTCCTAGAAAGTTATTTTTTTAATTGTTTTTTTTTTTTTTGCCCTCATCCTCTTCCATTGGCTTAAATTTAAGCAGTTGAAATTATTTTTAAGTACCATTCATTTCATCCTCTAGAAATAAAAGATTTGCCTTTATAGGGAAAACTGAATTTGATTATGTAGATGAGACACACTGCCCTTGGCTTATTCTCTGTCAAAGGCGAATCTTTTCTGTATTGCATGTGGAGCCCATTCAATCAGAGTTCATGGTGCAGATTACCATATTCTGCCATATATACTGTGCACCCGTGTTCTTGGCCCAAACTTTCAGGGGGGAAAAAAAGTTTTGTTTTCATTTTTAATTAAATTATTTATTTATATTTAGATACTTGTTTTTTGTATTGTAAAAGAATTTTAGCATTTATTTTTTGAACATATTATGGTACAAGAAATTTTATGGAACAAATAGTTACAAAGCACAAGAACAGATACAAGGCATTTCAGGTACTACACATGTATAATGTACATCCTTATTTTTCCCTCAAACATTTGGGCAAAAAAGTGTGCATTATACATGGCAATGTATGGTGTATTTCGGGGGTGCAGGCATAAAAAACTATAATGGAAAGGGGGGATTGTGAAAAATGGTAATAGCCACTGGTAATATACCAGATGCCATAGAGCCCCTCGCTCCTGGAGGCAACATTATTAAAATTCTAGTCCATAATCAGGAGTCCACATTACCATTACATTACAGTTTTCATCTTATAATTTCTTATTTTATACTCTCCTGTAACTTCATGTCTTTTCCTCTTGTCTAGATCCTAGTTCTCTTGAGGCATAGATTGTTAACTACTACTTATTTCATGTCCTTACATCTCATTTCAGAGAAGATACATAGTAAAGTCCTGGTTGACCTAAAAGTATAAAATAGTATCAGGTTTAAAATAAGTTATGGATGTAATTTTTAAAATTTGGGAAACTCTTAAAACTCAGTGGGAAAATAATGAATAACTGTGTGTTGAAATAGATTGCCTAAACTAACAGCCATCAGAGGAAAGGGAATTGGGGGCTTGGTGAAAAAAGGTGAAGGAAATAAGCAAAAAATAAACTCATACACACAGACAACAGCAAGGTGATTGCCAGAGGGAAAGAGAGGAGCGTGGCGGTGGGGGGGCGGGGGGAGGAGTAGACAGAAGAGGGTAAAGGAGAGATAAATGGTGATGGAAGGAGACTTGACTTGGACACACAATACAATATACAGATGACATGCTATAGAATTGTACATCTGAAATCTATATCATTTTATTAACCAGTGTCACCCCAATAAATTCAACAAATTTAAAAAATAAAATAGATTGCCTAAAATTCTTCTATATTTTTGAAGATTTTGTGTTCTGCTTAAAAATTACCCTTATTATAATAGTAAGCACCAGCTTTAAAAAGTAAAAATACAAATGACTACATAAGGAATTGCTCGGACAAATCTGTTTAAAGTAATAGCAAACTCTACTATTGAGAGTATCAACAGCGAATTAAAAATTCTATCTGTGAAACTCTAAAAGATGGCATATTTCCAATTCAGATTGACACCGAGGACACAAAGATAATTGATATTTGTTCTACAATCCTAAAATGTTTCACAGTTTCTAATAGAAGCTGTGATAGCCACAGAAAGTTTCAAGTGCTAAATATATTTTTTTTCAAGGCATTTAAAGATGCCTTCAGACCAAATAATATGTCTGCATAAAAGTATAATGTTTTAGCTGAATGAGAATCAAAGGACATTTTAGTAGGTTGATTTTGTTTAAGAAAAAAAAATCAGAGTCAGGAAAATACGTAGTGTAACTCATATGTTTTTTTTTTAATCTGGTTATAGTAGATGTAATAGAAAGTCATGAGAGGGTTATTTACTGGTTGAACTTTGAAATTTCAGAGCTGTGTTTTCTAATGGTCACATAAACAAATGCACAAATGCACATTGAAAAAAATTATGCAAGGACCATTAAATATTCCACTTTGGAAAAACAAGATCATAGCTTTAACAAAATGCTTTTGTATTATAGTTGGCTGCTTTTGACATCAGATTGAATCTGTTGCTATATATTTTTACACAGCAAATTGAAAACTTGGTATAGTAATTTTTCTAATTTTTAACAATCACTTATATCCTCAATAATTGTAGATTTATCTTCTCAACTTCAAAGGATGGACAGGTAAGGCCTAACAGAAAAAGGCTTTAACTGAAACTGAAACATTTTACAAAATGTTAAGAAATGGGCAGTCAGTTCCTGAGAAAGCGTAATTCTTCTTTCACCAGCAAACAAAATTTCAGTGCCAAGAAAACCGGCATTATGCTAAAATATTCCCTGCCTCACGTATGCATATGACTGAGGATTAAAATGGATGCCTAATAGCATTGACCAATTCACATCATCAAATGAGAACTATTCAGACGAAATAAATACACTCGGCTGGAACCACTCATGCAGCCCTCGTCGATCAGTCCGAAATAAACCCTGCAGATGCCCGTCCATCACTCACACTGCCACGGTTTACGCGAGCTTGGCTCTGCCTAAGTTCAGATAATTTTTTTAAAGTGACACAATAAACCAATATGGGGTGTGAACCAAAATGGAAATTCAACTTATCAAAGATATTCTTAGAGATTTTGCTTCTAAGCAGGAAAGGAGGAACACATTTTGCTAAAAGTATGCCAATTAACAAGAGAAAATTGGGGAAGATTTCCAAATATCACAAGTTAAAAGTCAAATGTGTAGTATGTTTTTACAGCTTTTCTGGAGCATTTGAAAACACATGAAACTACACAGACATGTTTATGGTTCTATTTGCACACTCGTTTTTACATTGCCTTGTAATCAGATGACATAGGAAAGGAATTTTTCCATCTAACAAAACATGAGAAGCAGTTTCAGACACAGACTAGCTGAGGAGTGCTTACGTTTTATTTTATTACTTTGTGGCATCAAAGTACATTTTTCTGGTATTAAGAGAGCTGCGCTGTCTGAAAGTTTTACTGTTTGTGGGAATATCAGTAATGTTGGAAACCCTACAAAGGCTGTGTGTGATTGTGTGTGTGTCTGTCTGTCTTTGTGAGATTGGTAGTCACATAGAGAACGTGCATACAGTTTTACTAGTGCTCAGTCCTGCACTTCTCAGCCCCTCTCAAGCATCCAATAATCATTCCTGACTGCTTAGAAAAGTAGAAGTTTTCCATTTTAAATCAATTATTATAGAGCATCAGTTTACATACTGTATAAAAGACAATTCATGAAGAGAATTGAGTACTTGGAGGAAAGGGAAGGTATTGAAAAGGAAAAAGGAGAAATGGCCGGGTGCAGGGAGTGGACCACCCCGTGGGGAAGCCACACGCCCTCTTCCACAGTCATCCCTGAAGTGCCTGAAGGCTGCACCTGCCGCGAGCGGAAGTGGGTTTTCCATTTGGTTCGGTAAACATAGCCGGTTGGCTCAGATAGTTAAAGTAATATGCTAATAAGGTTGATACAATATAAACCATATCTTTCTACTGACAGTTGATACATTCAAAAGTCAGTTCATACTCACTGTGGTCCAAGTACTGTAACAGATATTAAGGACTCAGAGATTGGGGGGGGGGTGTTTGTTTTTTTGTTTGTTTGTTTTCAAGCAGGAAAAGGAGGTCTTTGTCATCAAGCAATTTGTAATTCTTATAACTAGCCCAAAACTGTGCCTCCAACCCCAGGCGAACATCTAAAATGTGTTCTCTTGAACAAAGGCCTTCAAGCTAAGGGAACAAGTGAACCCCTGTTTTCAGGGAGAACACCTGAGAGGATATCAGGCGGTGTCATCTGCATAAACACAAGGTGGTACATTCCATCCCAACCGTAGTTTACTGAGCGCATCTCTTCCTTGTAACCCTCTGCCTGATCCCCACATGCTAGAGCCTTCCTTGGAGAATCAACTCAGCTGCCTTTACCTTCCGCTGAAGTGCAGAAATGTGTCTTCATGGGCTCTGTGTTTAACAGTCCTGGGTACCAGTCAGACGGGAAGTATGCTGGGGGCTGGCCTGCTGCAGGGCCCTCAGCTGAGGTCTGTGGAGTTCCACATGCTGTCTGTGGATTTTAAGATGCAGCAAACATGCTTCTTTCTAACAGGCAGCACTTGCTTAGACAAACTATTGCTAATCTCTATCTACCATCTTGTATTCGCTTTTTCTTTTCTCTTGTTTAATATTTCACATTTCTTATGTTGGTAAACATAGCCAACATTTCTCTTGTTTCTTATATTTCACATTACCTTTAGTTGGTCACTTCAGTTGAATAGTTTCCAGTATCAGTTCTAAAAGCACATAAGAAAGATTTGTGTCTTGATGACTTCTAATATTTTTGATCACCTGGGGAGCCAACGAACGATCTGTTTTACATCCCTAGATCTTCCTCCTCAGGATTCACCATCATGCTTTTGAATCTGAAGTTAAATCATAGTTACATGAAATTTTTCCACTTAGAGGATTTGGGTAGATACTTTCTGCTATGATTCACTTTTGATATTTTAATTATTTTTGGCCTGAATTCTTCAATAATTCAGCAAGCAATAATTGAGGAGCTAGGCACTTAGGGGAAATCTCAAGATGAGTAAAACACAACTTAGTCCCTGCCCTCAACAAGTTCATGATTAAGAGAGAGGAGAGAAACCAATATACAACTAATTACAATAAATTTAAACTTTGACAAATAGTGTGATGGCCTGTAAAATTCTGTACAATCACAGAGAAGTCACCATGAATAATAGTGTTATAGCTGAGACGAGGGAGCAGAGCTGCTTTATCACCCAGGACATCTAGACACTTGCAGTGAAATCATTAAAATCAATTATAAAGTACAACTTAACTGTGCAACATATTGAAAGAGACTTTTAAAAGTTTAAATTCTTAATCCCATCAATAATATATGATATTTTTGCTGCTAACTAGAGAGGAATTTAAGACTCTGGAAAATTTTTCATGTGAAATCTAAGGGATTTTCCAAGCAACCAGGGTGCTTTTGATTATAGTTTCTTTCTCCAAAGCTGACAGAGGCAACAGGTGAAAATTTTAGTGCAAAACTTTCTGGGAAAATAGTAGTTAGTTGAGTGAGGCAGATAGCTTCATTTTCCAGTAATCTGCTCAAATTTTGCCAAAATACTGCAGTTGATAGGTGGGTTGCATACTATCTAGTTGTGTATAGGTCTATGCAGTCCAAATATATATAGAGAGAAATATATAGATACTCTTAAATATATATATAGACACATATATATATACCATATTCAAAAAAGGTAGAGCAAACTGAACTTTTGTTACAGTTTTGATAAAAACTGCAAAAACGAACTAGGGTAACAAAAGGCCATTTTTTTCCCCTTTCGCCCCATATATTGGCACAGGTGTGACAAAACTCAAGCTACCTGAAAAAGCAAGTTCCATTGTCATACAATTCTCTTACCTTTGAACTCTTTCACATTTGTAATTGTATGCAAACTTCCTTAACCTGGACTCAGCCAGCCAGATTCTTTTATAATTCTCTTTTATAATGAACACTTCACTCCAGGGAGTGGGCGGAGAATCAGGAGAAAATGAGCCACACTTCCCAGGGCCAGGTACAGGCTAGGCCACCAGCAAGTGTAGATGGTATGTATCAAGGCAACTTACAGCTAATGTTTAGTTTCTCCATTGTGACCCTTCAATATCTCAAGTGTTACAGGATGAATATTGGAGCTGAGAAGGATAGTCTTTGTTATCTGTTCTCAACCTTCTAAAAAAAAAATTCTGTTCAGTGCTTTCAGTTAAGATAGGTTAAAGGATTAGTATGTTTTAGAAATATTTGTGGCCAACAGATTCAAACCAGAAGCATTTTCTGCTTTGCTCTCTCAATCAAGCTAAAAATTCAAACAGCCGTGACACCCCCACCCCCTGAGCATTTCACCAATCTAGACTACATAGCAATTAGTGAAAGCACCTCCTCTGTCTAGGGTTCCGAGCAGAACTGTGAAGAAGCTGGAGGAACTGTGTGTATGCTTTTCAGACACCGCTACTTGCGTGCGCACGTGAAGATTGCCTGAGGGTCTTCCCTCTCCTCGCCCCTCACCTATGTCAGAAATGGAGGGTGGCCGTTACTCTTGCCAGCAATTGCTGCCACCTATGTGCCACCACGCTCTTCTAATAGCTTCAGATGTAGCATAAGTCGTTTAGCCTTCTCCCTTTGCGTGGGTATTGTCATATTTCTCATTTAACAGGTGACCGAGGGTTAAATGAGTTGCCCACGGTCACAGAATTAGAATGTGGCCGATCTCAGTTCCAAACCCAGGTTCTCTGGCTCCTTCTGCCATCCTGCTTCTCCACTTCCGAAGCGGCGGCAAGTCAGCGTGTCCATCAGCAGCCACTGGGCTCCTAGGAAAAAGGTGTCGCTTCAGTGGCTGTAGGGCGAGGAGGCCGCCTCCTGTGAAGATCTTAAGGCAGAAGCATAAATGTAAATTTCACTCGTTAAAAACATAATTAATTTATTGAAAGCGAATGGTTATTATTTCAGGGATGAATGCCTGTTGGAATATGCTGGTTATTTTAATGAACCGAGAGGTTCTTCTGGGATAACTTCCCCTGTATATTTGCAAGCAGGTCACTGTAGATTTTCTAAGAAGGGGAATAAAAAAATCGCTGCTTAGTTTTAAGTTTTCCTTTATTAAGAATGCTAAAGAAAATGTGTACTGTATAGTGTATTTTGGGGAAACAATAAGAAAATATCTTTAAGAAAGGCCTGACATCAGCTCTTTTAAACCCACAATTCTCCTTCTGGGGTGTCATTTCTTGTTGTACAGGTGCCAGTGGCCAGGACCGGCCTGTGCAGGTACGGTACCCACAGTAACATCTCTGATAAAATTGCTATGTTTGACATTTAGAGCCATTCATGTAGGTCCCTTCTTCTATGTTCCACAGTAAATATATATTTTTAATTTTAATCTGTTAATGACATAGAGTATGAAAGCTTCCAGCACTTGTCTTATTTTATCTCTTTATATGCTGTAGGGTGTGAGGCCGGTTTCATTGCTTATATTTCTACATTGCAAGAAAGACTCGCATTG
The DNA here is from genome assembly GCA_004026765.1 of Micronycteris hirsuta. NCBI lineage: Eukaryota > Metazoa > Chordata > Mammalia > Chiroptera > Phyllostomidae > Micronycteris > Micronycteris hirsuta. The sequence goes on from PVJI01000441.1 coordinate 237,925, forward strand.
ACTCACCATCCTAGGCTCTGAAAGAAAAATGGGTCTTGCTCAGATATTTTTATTTATCAGTTCCATTTATTTATAATCCATATTAGTTTTGTATTATTGCTGCTGTATCAAATTATCACAAACTTCGTGGCTCAAAACAACACAGATTGATTCTCTTACAGTTCTGGAGGCCGCTATTCAGAAATCGATTTCATTGAGGTAACGTCAGGTTGTGGGCTGGCTGATTCCTTCTGCAGACTCTAGTGAAGAACCCACTTCCTTGTCTTTATTGGGCTGCCTGCATCCCTGGCTCATGGCTCCTTCCTTTATCTTCAGAGTACATCTTTCCAATCTTTGTGTCCATTGTCACATGGCCTTCTTGCTCAAACTCTGCTTGCCTGTGCTTCCCTTATACTTTAAAGTGCCTACCATGGGCCAAGCCCTGTGGTAGATGTTGGGGTCCTATCAATAGTCAGGCAACTAGGTCCCTGCTCTTGTGAAGCTTACATTCTTGTAAAGAGAAAAATGAAAGAAGCCAAATCACATAGTGATAAAACTATACAGAAAATAACACAGAATGATGGGAGAAGCAGAAGGGACTGGGAAGGGTGTCTGAGATGTGGAGACTCAAATTACAGCGATGTGCCAGCCACAGGAAGCCCCAAAGGCAGAGGGTTTCTGACAGAAAGAGCAGCAGGTGCTAATCCAGTCTAAGGCAAATGAAGCCATGGGCCTGGAGTTTGATAACTAAGACAGAGAGTGGCAGAAGCCCAAGTCATGGAGGACTTGTGTCTGATGGTATAGCCTCAGAAGTCGTAGTAAGGTGACTGATGTTAACTAACTGTTAAAGAAGACATGGAAGTGTTCGAATAGAGAAGCAGTTAAACTTTCACTCTTTACACGATTATCCAAGCTGCCATCTAAAGAATGGATTCTCCCTGCAGGGAGATCTGTAGCCACACCCTTCTCCCTTTTAAAATGTATGCTTCTTTATTACTATTACATGGAGACTGTCTAAATCTCAGGTAGTGATGAAGGGAATTAAGGCTGTTTCCTCACATTTTAGCACTCAGACCGCTGCAGTGCCCTGCTAACCACAGTAAAAAATGTCAACCTGTCCCCTATTCCCAACACTTTACAGTCACTTTGGCAATCCATGGTTCCAAGAGGAGGTAAACCAAATCTCTTTTCAAAAACTAAGAGATTTCTTATATTAATTATAAACAAAAGCTGGAGCAAAGAGCCACTAGGTGGACCAAGGAATAGAGAGCCAGTCCAGTAATGGAATGCTGTGGTCAGACTGAGCATGACCACTCAAAAGAGTATGTCTGACATAGTGTCTGTTGGTCTTTGTGGGGGAACAAATGAGAATAGATCAGATATCAGGCCCCATGTAAAAAACCGCTTGGTTTGTCCAGGTTCCACTGGCTCTCATATCAAATAAAAGATCCTCACTGTCATTCTCAAGACCATGTATGGGTAGTATGTGCTCCCTTAAATAGTGTCCCTCAAACTACACTGAGGTGGGAACCAATGGTTGTGGTTGAACATTTCTCCTCATTATCCGTTGGAACAGGAATGGGGTGATGCCTCGTACTTGCCTTCTTACTAAGTGCTCAAAAACTCATTGGCTGAATCACTGTAGACACAATGGGTGCCCCCTCTGGATTAGCTTATTGGGCCTTCTCTGATGGCTGTGTGGGGGTAATCATTGAAGGTGGAGGTTGGCTTTTTCTCATGTTTTATTCTTAGCCTGTACATGAAGGGGGGGGGGGCAGATGACAGGGATACTCCTGGTGCCAGTTCATCTTAGAACTGGACCCCTATTAAGGAGACCCCGTTGATATCACTTTGGAATTAGAAGAGGACCTAAGTTTGCAGACATGATGGACAAGCCAGTGGTTCTCCCTGCTGTCAAAGTCCCCTTTCCTTATTATCTTGCCCAGCATAGTTTTGAGTACATAACAAAGGCTCAATAATAAACATTTCTCTGGTTGGAACCAGAGAAGCCAAACTGACTCACAGGTTCCACTTTCTGGCATGTGTCAGACTTGTGAGAATGGTCTATGTGGTTTCTCCAGCACCAAGGAAAATCTTGAAAAGACAAACATAACAATCCTAACAAGCACTGCAGAACATGCAGTGGCTTAATAAGATAGTTTTGCAGACCTGTTTAAAGTCTCTTGTATAAATAGGATAGGAGGGAAAAGTCTACTTTCTGCTTCTTTTAAAACACTTTATCACGCAGAATACATGATGATGGAGGCATTACATATAAAATGTGTTGTTCTGTCTCCGATACAGTTGTGGTTCCATGCTTGGTTTGTCCAGGTTCCATGCGTGGTATGTCCAGGCCCTGTGGAAGTTGATAATCTTTCTGGAACTCTTTGTTAACCCAGAGTTCATTCCAAAAAGATTCTGTGTGACCATGGCCTTGAGACTTCTGGCATTTATGGCTGAGAAAACAAAGGAAATAGAGCCGCCTATGTGGTGAGGATGGATGCCCACGTTCCACGTGCATCAGCATATTTTCATGTGAGCAAGCTTTTAGAGACAAAGGTCAAAGACACGTCCAGGGGAGCACTGGCTAGGTGTGACATTCCAGGTGACAAAATGGATGGAAAAGAAGAGTGTGGAGGAAAGGAAAGGGAAATGTAGCTAGTTTCCTCTTATTCTCTGGATTCTTCCTGTTTCCTCCCCAGGAAGTTTATGTAGATGTACAGTATCTCAGTCAGCATTAGGGATTTATTCCCATTATCTTCCATATGTTGGCAAGCACCAGCATGTCAAAGGCCAGTCATTTATTTTTGCAGATATTACCCCAGACAGTTCCCAGGATTAAAGTGCTGTAATCCAGATAATTTTAATACAGAAAACTTACGTTTCCCTCTGCTCTCCACAGTGGACACACATAAATGAGGGGGATTATAAAAAATACATAAGGCTATTTCTTGCTACATAAATATGTCATAACAATAAGCATAAAGAACAAGAATAAAGCACATCAATAACTTGTGAACTTTATTCAACCAGCAGCGTCCTCTCAAGGGCAGATTCTTATAGCTCTTTCTTCAATGTAAGTCTGGCCAGCAACCTGGACATCTTTGAATGTCTGCACGGCCCAATGTCATCATTTGTAGGGGGACTGTCTAGGGTTGCCATAAGGGATTCCTGCATTATCAGAGAAGATAGCAAGCACTGTGTCATTTGTCCCCTGCACCCCCTTTTGAGGGCTAATTTCCCAATGAAAGCTAAAGGATGTTTACTAAGCATTTCTGAGAAATTTCTCTACATTATGAGAATACAAATTACAGGAACTCAGTACATTAGCAATGGAGGAAGTTTAATGGGTCTGGGAAAGGTATAAATTTAAGGAAAATGTAAATTGCAATAGTAAGAGAGCCTTTGCTGAATGGCAATTCTCTTGAAACAGTAGTATTTAGCAGCAATGGGGAAATACTGGAGAATCTTGCCACTTGACATTGCAAAAGATACAGTGAATAGGTAGGAACTGAAAATGATTGCCATGATTTTAGAATATGAAATGCGCTCAGTGTCAAATAGGTACAAACCATTTAATGTGGGAAATTCAGTAGGAGTTGGATTATGTGGGATATGAAATCTTTCCCATGGTCCTCCTACCAACACAAAAAACTGGCAAACCTCTCAGGGATCTCCAGTATTCGAGTGTTCCTAGGCCACACCTGACTCTCACAGGCTTTGCAAACGCTCTTGCCTTGACCTGCATTAATGGGCATCTGCATTGCCCTTACCCCACAACATCTGACACACCACGGGTACAAATTCACGTACAGTGTCCATATTCAGGCACAGTCACCACAAGTCTGTGTGTAAAAAGAAAAACATGAAGCAAAAGTCCACCGAAAAGATTCCATTAACAGCATTCAAGAATCTGCATGTCAGTATTATAGAATGTAAAATTTACTTTCCAGAAAATTTATCTATTTATTACAAGATAAGTGATAAATTATCCCATCAATCTAGTTCCCTTACCACATCAGGTCTGGTTTAGGCTGACAAGAAAAATGCACAGGACAAAAGGAGAGATCATTTAGAAAATGTTATAGATACCCAGGCAGGAATGAGAAAGTCGTGAAAAATATTAATGCAGTCAAAATAGTTTTGTTGAAAAGACGAAACATTGATCACAAAGACTGCCTGTGACTCTGTATTGGCCGGTCAGAATAATAATAATAAAAATAGCTGTAATTTTTCCCAGCCAGGCATATTGCAGCTTAAAATGGCATTCAGAAGGAAAAGCTGAAGAGACAGGGCCTGTTCCCTGGAACAAAGGATAATGGGAGTGACCTAATTGCAGCTTTTGTGATAAAAGCAGAAATGATAGCAGGACAAATTATCTCCACTGTCCAAAAAGAAAGCTATACAGCAGGTAGTTTGTGATCTCTTTTTATGATACTCCTTCTTTTGCCCCATAGATCTCCCCTGAAAAACCTCTTCTGACCTCAGCTACTGTCACCACAACAGGTAGCAGACCTTCTCTTCTACTGTCTATTCATCTGTATCTCTGTTGTTCGGGCTCACACAGTAGCCAACAAAGAGAATTCCAGTGGCTACATCTTCCTAGCACAGGGCAAGTTGCTCAGAACTATACTGTTGACTCATTCTGCAGGAGTCAAATCCATCAAGAAATAGTTTGCAAAAGTCACAACATTTTATAAAGTGTTCGAGGGTAAAGTATAAAGTATGGAATGCTAATCAATAACTTTAAGTGGAATTATAAAAGGCAAATGACAAATGGAAAAAAAATGTATGAAACTTATATCACAGATACAGTGCTAATATTGCTGCTACACAAAGGTCTTTGAAAAATCGAGGGGAAAAAAATGACAATCTGCTAGAAAAATCTACAAAAGATATGGACACCTCACAGAAGAGGAAATGAAAATGCCCCTTAAACATATGAAAAGATACTCAGCATCACATAATAAGAGACAGACTAATTAAAACTTCACTGAAATATTACTTCTCACTTATGTTTATCAAATATCTGAAAGTTCAAGAACCTATTTTGTTGGTGAGACTGAAGAGAAATAGGTATTCTTCTACATTGCAGGTGGTAATGCAAAATAGAACAATTATGGAAGGAAATTTGTCATAATCTAGGAATATTAAATGTGACTTTCTCTTTGACCCAGCTATCCTACTTCTATGAATTCATCTGAAAGCCACAATGGCAAAAATATGGACTGACTTTTGTGTAAGATTCATCATTACAACATTATTTGTAATAGTAAAAGATTGGAAATACCCAAATGTCCAAGAATAGTGATTCATTAGATAAACAAAAGCATGTTCACACAGGAGACTGCTATGAAACTTTTTAAATGAGAAAGATCTCTGTTCACTAATATGCAGTCTTTTTCTGTTCACTAATCTGCAGTTGTTTTACATATTTAACAAATGAAATTGAATCAAAGGAAAAAAGTAATCCCTAAATATTGAAAATGAACCAAAACAAATAACCTGCTGTAAAAGAAATTGGTTGCATAGAGCATTAGGGAAATGAATTACTTCGAGTGATATCCGAACATAGCATTTTGACTCTACGTAACTAGTGGAATATGTTCTAACCAAAAACTAGAGCTATAAACATCTTAAATTGTCATCTAATAGTCTGTTAGTAATATTGGTATTATTATTGTAAAACTATATGTATTTAAAATCATGTGTAATGATACAAATAATTATAGCAATGGTATTAAGAATCAAGATTTTTCATTTAAAGAAAGCAGAAACAAATACAATTCTGTGATGTTATATTTGAATCAAAAATATCAGTATGGGCTTGTGATTTTTTTAAAAAGTTATATATCCTAGCTCTGTCCATAGAAAAAGTGTGGAAGCAATGACAACCCTATGGTGTGAGCTATCCTAGGGCCCAGATTGTGTTCTCTAGATATAATTTCCCATTAAAAAAAAAAAAAAGAATTCCTTGGAGAAATGGCTGCTTTCAGGATAAGGACACAAAGTCCTCAACAGAAGCCTGGGGTGGCTTGTTTATCAGATGCCAAAAAAGCCATTAATGACAACTGGGTCAAATCAGAAGGACAAAGGAGCCAACATAAAGTGCCCACCTTGACTGAATCTTGGGCAATCTCCACAACAAAAAGAGTAAGGAGTACAACGGATTGAAAACATAAAAAAATTTTTAAACATAAAGTTCACAATGATATTCACTATCCCCATTTCCTCCCAAAAAGTAGCTAACAACTCATTGGTCACCATCAGAAATATCTAGAATACTAAGTCCTTACTCTGAAAATCAGCAATTAAAAATAATTGAGTTTCTTCTTAAGGTGAAGAAAACTCTTTGTAAATGTCCTAGAGAAGTATAGTAGCTTTCTGTTCACCCTTTGCAAGTTACAAGGGTGGATCGTTCCACTACTGACATATGAAAAAAAAAAGAAAAAAAAATATTGAGCATTTATCCTGCCTTCCCTGTACTATGCACAATTTAGGATAAACAAAACACCCAGAATTTTGAGGGAAAATTTCTCTTTACAGAAGAATTCCAACTAATAAATGTAAAAGGAAGAATTACTTTTAAAAAGTATCATTTTGCAACCTCTAATAAAATAATTCAGGCAAAAATCACTGATGGAAGAAATGACCCAATGAGAACTGAAGACAACAGTTTGTCAACTGAGCATCACTAAGTAAGACATCCTGAGTTGTGTGCTTCCTAATGTGACATAAGTTAAAGCATATGTACTAGGTCCTGGCCGGGTAGCTCGGTTGGGCAGAGTGTTGTCCCCATATACCGAGGTTGCAGGTTAGGTCCCTGGTCAGAGCACATACAAGAAGCAACTCGATGTTATATGGGTGTCTCTTCCTAGCTCTGGTGCTCTGGGCTTGGGAGTCCGGCGTGGGATTGAGACCTTACGGGGAGCCTCTGCAGTTGAGATAGCTGCACCTCTACCCTTTCTACCCATTGTTGCTTGATGTGGCTTTTCTGTAAATCCTTAGTTATAAGACTTCTGTTCAGCTAGTCTTATAACTGGTTATTCAGTTATAAGGCTGAATATAGCTTGGCTCGTTATTCAGGTTGATTGTTCCATATTTTAGGTGTAATTCCAGTTTTGTCCTTTGGTCCTGGGAGGAGATGAGTGTAGCTTCTACCTACTCTGCTGCCATCTTGGATCGCTGCCTGTCATTTTCTTGATGCTTTTTAATGAGAAGGTTTTAATTTGAGTGAATTTTTTTCTTTTTGGTTTTTCTCTTTTCCTTTTATGTTTGTTTCCCTTTATGCTTCATTATTTTGTATTCTCTCTAAGCAATATTTGCCTACTCCAAGGTTATGAAGATACTCTCCTTTATTTTATTCTAGTAGTTTTATTGTTGTAGACTTTATGTTTAGTGTTATCTTCCATCTTGAATTGATGTTTGCTATGGTATTATGTAGGGACCATGGTTTTTACTTCTGTTATGACTTCTTTTATTGATTTTTCAGCACCACTTGTTGAAGAGATTTTTCCTTCTAAGTGAATTAGTTCAGCATGTTTGTTGTAAATTACTTCACCAAGTGTGTGTGTGTGTGTGTGTGTGTGTGTGTGTGTGTTACTAGACTCTGTCTTCTGGTCCATTCATCTGTGTGTCTGACCTTTGGCTTAATTGCTGAAGCTCTGTAGTAAGTCTTGAAGTTAGCAGTGTGAGTTTTCCAACTTTATTCTTATTTTTCAGAAGTATTTTGGCTTTATTTTTCCTGTTAGCGTTCTAACTAAATTTTAAAATCACATTGTTAATTCTTGGAAAATAAACTTCTTAGAAGTATAAGAGGGATGGCATTTAATCTACAGAATAACTTAGATGAATTGACATCTTAACAATAATGACTTTTCCTGATCCATGAAGGAAGTATAAAACTCCATTTACTGAGTTTGTGTAATTTCTCTCAACAATATTTTTTTGGTTTTCAGTGTACTTACACTTCTTTTGTTAAATTTATCCTTAAGTTTTCAGTGCTCTTTAATCCTATTTTAAATGGCCTAGTTTTCTTGATTTTATTGTCTAACTGTTCATTATAGTATATAGTGAAATAAAACTGACTTTTTTATATTTAACTTGCGTCCTTCAACATTAACAATAAAATATATAAATTTAAGAAAACCTCCCTGATAGAAAAATGTATACTTAAAAATACATATTGAAGGTTATCAACCCAGAATGACTTTTCTAGTAAGATTATTGGACTTCAAAGAAAAGAATTTGACCAGATAAGCAAAAAGGGCAAGTTTCTTTTTTTTTTCACATTTTTAAATTTTTTTAATTATAGTTTACAGTCAATATTATTTTGTATTAGTTTCAGGTATACAACATAGTGATTAGACAAATGCTTTACAAAGTGTTCCTCCTCATATTTCCAGTACCCAACTGGTACTATACATAGTTATTACAGTGTTATTGACTACATATCCTATGCTGTCTTTACATCCCCATGACTATTTTATAACTACCAATCTGTACTTTTGTTTTTTTTATATTTTATTGATTATGCTATTACAGTTGTCCCATTTCCCCCCTTTCTTCCCTTCCACCCTCACCCCCCATTCCCCACCCTTTAGTTTTTGTCCATAGGTCATACACATAAGTTCATTGTCTTCTACACTTCCTATACTATTCTTAACCTCCCCCTGTCTGTTTTCTACCTACCATTTATGCTACTTATTCTCTGCACCTTTTCCCCCTCTCTCCCCCTCCCACTCCCTTGTTGATATCCCTCCATGCCTTATACAAATCCCTTTAACATTTCATATAATAAAGGCTGGGTGTTAATAAACTCCTTGATCTTGACCTTATCTGAGAAGCACTTTATCTGCCCTTCCATTCTAAATGACAGCTTTGCTGGATAAAGTATTCTTGGATGTAGGTCCTTGCCTTTCATGACTTGGAATACTTCTTTCCAGCCCCTTCTTGCCTGCAAAGTCTCTTTTGAGAATTCAGCTGACAGTCTTATGGGAATTCCTTTGTTGGTAACTGTCTCCTTTTCTCTTGCTGCTTCTAAGATTCTCTCCTTATTTTTAATCTTGGGTAATGTAATTATGATGTGTCTTGGTGTGTTCCTCTCTGGGTCCAACTTTTTTGGGACTCTCTGAGCTTCCTGGACTTCCTGAAAATCTATTTCCTTCTCCAGCTTTGGGAAGTTCTCCTTCATTATTTGTTCAAACAAGTTTTCAATCCCTTGGTCTTCCTCTTCTCCTTCTGGCACCCCTATGACTCGGATGTTGGGATGTTTAGGAACCTCCTGGAGGTTCCTAAGCCTCTCCTCAGTTTTTTGAATTCTTGTTTCTTCATTCTTTTCTATTTGGATGTTTTTTTCTTTCTGCTGGTCCACTCCGTTGATTTGAGTCCCAGTTTCCTTCTCATCCCTTCTCATTTGTTCAAGTAATTGCAACAATTTTTCTTCAAATCCTGTGAGCATCCTCATTACCAGTGCTTTGAACTGTGCATCTGATAGGTTGGTTATCTTTTCGTCACTTAGTTGTATTTTTTCTGGAGCTTTGATGTGTTCTTTCATTTGGGCCATTTTTTTCTCGGTGCGCCTGTTACATTAAGGTGTGGAGCCTTAGGTGTTCACCAGGGCGGAGTAACCCACATCATTGTGTTGTGATACTGTCTGTGGGGGCGGGGCCTGAGAGAACAATGGCGCTTGCTCTGTTCTCCAGACTTCCCCAGCTACCCACAAGCAAGTTGGGTCCTTCTTTGCTGGCTCCAGGGTGAGTGGACGGGCCTGCACAGTTCCGAGTCCCTGTGGGTCTCCCCGGCGAACTCTCCTGTGAGGCCGGGAGTTCCTCCCACCGCCGCCTCAACCCCCACAGGTGTTTTCAGTTGGTGATTTGAGGCTTTATTTCCCTGCGTTGGTGGGTGGCGGGGTCTGTTTCGCTCCCCAGCTTTTCCTCCCGGTTTATCTGCACGAGAATGAGGGACCGCCCAGTCCACCAGTCTCAGCCCTGGTTTCGCCGAGTGCGCCTGCCGCGTTTTGGCCAGGCGCGCCCGCCACGGGCCCCTCCGGGCAGCTGCAGCGTTGCCGGTACCGCTCCACAAACCGCGTCTTGCCGAGCGCTCTCCACCCGGCTCCGCCCCGCTTACCGGTCTGGATGCACGTGTCTTCTTTAACTCCTTGGTTGTCTGACTTCCACTCAGTTCGGTTTTCTGTCAGATCTGGCTGTTTCTGCTTTTTTAAATTGTTGTTTTTCCTCTTTTGGTTGTGCGAGGAGGCACAGTGTGTCTACCTACCTAATCTCAAGGGCAACTTTCTTAAAAGAAATTTATGAGAGAAATAAAATTAGATTACTATCTGACTTTTCAACAGCAACACTTTGTCATTAAGAAAATAGAGTCAGATATTTAAAACATGCAGGGAAAACTGGTGAGCTGTTGTGAATCAGAACTGACAGAGATATGATGGAAATTCTCTTTGAGGAAGATTAATCTAGCAGCCTGTTAAGGTACAGATTGAAGTGGGATATCACATCACAAGGTATATAAATGTCAAGTCACTGTGCTATCCACCTGAAACCAATGAGCTCATATGGCTATTGAGCACTCAAAATGTGGTTTGTGAAACTGAAAAACTGAGTTTTAAATTTTATTTCATTGTAATTAGTTTCAATTTATATAGCATCATATAATAAAGATTACCATGTTGGACAATGCAGATGTAGGCTGTTTAAGGCCTAAATACTGGGCTGTGGCTAAAGAAAGGGAATTAGGAGAACACATCCTAGAGGTGTAATGGAAAAAAGAATCAATGTTTTCCTGGGGGAAAAGTGAAAACAGAGATTTAAACAATTCAAAGGTAGAGTACTGGGGAGAACTGGGAGCCGGGTGGTACCATCCAATGAAAAGGGTATGTTATCCAGGGCTATTTTGAAAAATAGATATTTTAACAGGTTGAGTTCCCAGGGTTAAGGAGACCTCCAAGTGGAAATGACTATAAAAATTAGAAATCTCACACTGAATTGGGGCAGGAGGTCAAAGCAAATACACACACACACACTTAGATAGCATATAAGTTAACGTAACATATAACATAAGTATATATACAAATACTATATATTTTTATATATAAATATTATATTTATATGTTGGATATAAAACATATATGATATATAAAATTTTTTTTCATTTCTCTCTTGAGAGAGTCTTTTCTGTCTCCAACACCCCTTTTCAGAGATTGCCTTGTCCGCCTTCTCTTGAGAGACCCTGATATATGGCATAATAATAACGGTTCAGAGAAGTTACTATTGCACCTACTGAGTGGTTAATGTGAAATTAGTTACTGCAACACTTAGTGGTGTGGAGAGCATAAGGAGAAATTTTTTTTTTTTTAGAAAGGAAAAACACAAAATATTGGTGTGCGTACACAGAGTACTTTTCATCTGAGAATCTCTGCATACTCAGCACACTTAATTAATAAGAAAACCTCAAAGAAAGAGAAGTGATGAAAAAAGGAACACAGATACTAGTGTTCTGTTTCTGTGATTTTTAAAAGTCAAGCTTGGTGTTTTCCTGTTTCATTAATGCACAAGTACAGCCCTATGGGGCAGCAATGAGATGTTTATCTTTCTGCTGAATGATTTCTCTTGAAGGCATCCCACTTAGAAGGGATAGTAACCACACAGAAGCCCACCCCCTAACTTTATTGATGTCCTGCACTCTATTAGCAATGGAAATCCATCCCTATCACCAGAGTGCAGCAAGCATTCTAATAATCCAGTCGGCACCGTCCCTGGAAAGATTGTTTTGTTGCAGAATGGAGCAGGTTATCTCCTTTATCAAAAATTATTCAAAACAAACATCCATGAATCTAGGACTAGCACACACTGAAAGAGGACAGTCAGGGCCTCTGCCTGGGTAACTACTGTGTAATCTTCCTTTCATCTTCATTCAAAATGCCTGGGAGATTCAAACTTTCCTTTGCGAAAATATAAATTCTTCTAATTATTTATATGTGTAGTGTGAGGTACATGATTTGACCTAGTCAAAAGAGATATGTAGTCATGGATCCTGGCATTTATTTTCATCTGTTGTGACTTGAGGATAGATGCTGGGTTGTTTTTATTTTTGTCCTATCCTTTCTTCATATTTCATATTTTTCCTCCTTCCCTCCTCTCTACTCAAAAAAAAAAAAAAAAAAGCCATTCTGCCAAAAGAGAAAATACCTCGAAAGAACATGACTTTTAAAGATTTTTACTAGGCGTTTGATGTTTTGTAAAATAAAACTAGCTGCCATGTGCAAAAACAGCTGTTTTTGCTTGAAGAGAAGATACTGAGAGAGTTCAGGTTTTGTTTTTACTCATCTGAACCCTCAATGGACACCGCCAAGTATATGTAGACCTTTCGCTTCTAGCCCACTGCTGTCTTCTATTCTCTGAGCCCAGGACCTCAAGTTTGTCACCATCCTTTGTCAAAAGTCTTTCTTTCATCATCTTACCTCTCTCATCCTGTACACAATGCACCTCGTTTGCCCAGTGATGTGGAAGATTACATTCTTTCCTCATTAGCGCCGAAACCCTCCTGACACCATCAGATCACCATTGTCCAATAAGATACACAGTGACCTTTCCATTTTAACACCTAACTGGGAACCTACAAGAGCTGATCTAACACTTTCCAGATTAAATGTCAAATTCTCAAAATTCAGATGGATTTGGAATCCACCTAAGTATACTTTTCTGCTCCCATCCCAGTAGTGTACACACTACACTGATTAGCAAGAAGCATTTTGTAATATCACTTAAGGCTTTAGCACCGTGGAGGTCTGCCAGTAACGGTATTAAATTCACTTATATGTGCCAATTCATCTCTGTCAGGAGTCTATTAATTTCTTCACTATTTTACTCTATCCCTAGTCCCTATATAATGAGACACAATGATTCTCATTTATTTAACCAAAAAACTTAAGAGTCTCTTATAAATTACATCTGATCCCAACTGCTTTTAGTGACCAGAAAGCCTCTGTAGTTCTTTTTCGTATTCAAATCAATTTTTGCAAGCTCTTTTATTTAGAAGAATACACCGGAACTCTAGGGTGCCCAATAATTGAAATCATAGACAAAGTATAAGATTCTGATGGGCTCTTTTAACATCCCTGTTTCAAGGCAGGCTTCCATGATATCACACCAAAGGTGCACTGTTCCCACGAACGAGCATATCCCACTTACAGAAAAGGGATGTTAATGAAAATCAGCCTCTGACTCCGCAATCAGCCTAGCCATCAGCGGGCAAGATGGTGAAATACCTACAGCACTGCTCTAAGAGTAAGGACTCTGTAACAAAGGCCGTAGATATAAAATTAATCCCATGGCATATGCTATTCACATTTCTGCATGGTATGGTCCTGAGAATACAGGAAAGTGACTAGGACGAACTAACATACAGTCAGAAGAATGTATCATTGTATTAGCATATAAACTCACATATATCTCTATCTGTTCTGTGTTTTCAGGATTGGAGCAAAACATCAGGAGCTCAGGGAAAAGCAGGCAAGAGGTCTCATTGATTATACTACTGGTACAATTGGATCATTGCATGATATGGACGATGATGAAATGGACCCCAATTATGCCAGAGTGAACCACTTCCGGGAACCATGTGCATCAGCAAATGTCTATAGGTCTCCATCTCCCCCTCGGACTGGACCACTGCTTTATCCTCGAGATGGCCGTCCACTGTCTCCAGAGAGAGACCACTTAGAGGGTCTCTATGCCAAGGTCAACAAGCCATACCATCCGCCAGTGCCAGTTGACAGGTAGTATGACTTATTGAAAGATGAATGTAGTTTTAATTTAGTAAGTTTCAAATAATCTCTACTTCTGCAGCAGATAAAAATATATCCTTCCATCTATTAAAACTAAAATGACACAGTATCCTTGACACATACTATGCTTTGACCTAACGGTAAGGTATCAGCTATCAAAAATAAAACAATAGCCAGTTGGAAGATGACATGAATGAGTAATAGAAGTTGAGTTCGTGGTACAACAGGGAGTGATTTGTGAAGGAATTTTGTGACAAAGAACTAATGGTGAAAATTTTGAAGGAATATGGTCCTTTCTCCTAAAAGCCCTACTGTCTTTTTTAAAAGCAGTGAGGAGTCAGAGGAGGGGTGATGCCTTCTAAGTGGGCATAATTGAAGCAGAATCAGATCACTGCAGAGGCGCAGAGGACTTTGAAAAGTAAGACTGGGATTTTCTACTCCTGGAAAATGCGATCCTGTACAGATATTCATGGATGATCAGAGGTAGAAAAGGGATAATCTTGGCAATAGGAGTTTGATGAAGTAGAGGAAGATAAGAAGTGACAAGGCCAAGGATGTTTAGGTGCAGCAGCTAAGGAAAGAGATAATAGGACCGTCTGTCATGCAATTGAAGTAGGTAGTGAACAAGACGATTCCAACCCCACCTCCTGCCAAAAGTAAAATGCCTCATCTCTTGAAAGGCTGATAGAAGAGAGTGTTAGTCAATATACATTGTTAGGTGACCCTTAGAATTACAGGAGCAAGGAATGAGTTTACTGACCTTGGTTTAATCTGGCTATAGCTTGACGTCTGAAAGAAGGAGGAGGCGGAGGGGGAAGGGTGTAAGTCACAAAGAGTTCTCATTCTAGATGGAAAGAAAGACTTGTTTTCCAGGTTCCTTTTGGTCCTATTAGTAACCAACTTTTGTGTGATAGTATGATATATCGCATATGTTTACCGTTTACATTTCCCCAGCTGGGTGATATTATGCACTTTCAATTAGGTTGGGGAGAAGCAGGGGAATCGTGGCATTTTTATGCAGACTGTAAAGTGTAGCTTCGCAAGACTGATTACCTTTCAGAGCCTTTCCAATAACCAAGTGGGAAGGAAGGAGCAATTTTTAATCCTTACTGTCAGGCTTGCAGGTTGATAGTATTAAAGAAAGATGGTCAAGTTTTTCTTTGGGATAAAATGAAATATATAAATTTCTATGACTATGTGAGACAGCCATAATAACTAAACTGTTAATTCAAACAACTGATTAAAAGTCGGCCTTTTTCTCCCAAGCCTTTATATAGGATTGCATTTTTGTCATATAAATGATAATACCAAGCATCAGTCTCTTCTGGCCCAGGCCATAGGAAATCTTACTTTCTCTAAACCAGACCGGTCTTCATCTCCATCTGCCACAATCCCAGCACAGACCTTTTCTAAGAACTTCCAAAGCCGGTGTTTCTCAATTCTGATTCCAAGAAAATAAATATGAAGCATTCTGTTGAAAAAATGTTCACTAGTCATACGCTGTGGGGAATTCTGGATTAAGCAACACTGAACAAGTTTCCTTACTGTGGTCTTTTTATCTCTCGTACACTCATGTGCATTGTAAGTCTCTACGAGGATCATACAACAATCAGCACTGAACACTCCCAAATTTTTGTCACCTAGCACTTATCCCCCACCCCCCACCCCCATCCAGATCTTAAGGTTTTTCTTTGGAACACTAGGAGACGCTGTCCTGAAGCTAATTTTCACCCACGTGGATTTGACTAGGAAAGAAATTGTTTAGGCTAGTCATAACTGGAGCTACTATAGAATGATGTCAGAAAAAATATGCAATTACTGCCCAGCACAGACATGTGTATAAGCAACAGTCTTCGCTTCAACTCTGACCTCTTTGTATGAATAAATGATCTAAAGTTCTCTCAGTGGAGTTTTAGACAGGTGTCATAGTTTGGTATAAAAAGATCAAAGTATGATTCTTTATACTCAGAACTTTCTTTATTCTACCCTTATCTTTAATTATATTTAAAGATTGTTTTGCTCCTTGTTCTTTAAGTTTTAAAGCAAGCTATTTTTGTCTTGGCACATAGTAAGCATTCAATAATGTTGGCACATAATAAGCATTCAATAATGTTAGCTATTATCGTTATCATTGCAATTATTATTACTGTCCTTCATCAGTGATGCTGTGAACATTCCTGATATGCTGGGACCAGGCGAGTCTAAGGAGAGAGTTGCTGTGGGCATGTCCCCAATGGAGTCCACAGCAGGAACTGTGCGCTCTAAAACGACTGTACGTGCTCTTAGAGGCACGCCACTCTTTCATCCTCTGCTCAGTCTTTTGCTCTTTCAGTACGTATTTGCTTGGCACCTACTGTGTTCGTTACTGTAGTAAGCTCTAGGGAAGATACAAAGGTGACTGAGATATGGTTCCAGTCTATAGGAAGTCATGTTCTAGTTGGAAGGGGATGAAGTCACATGGAAATAGATCATTACAATACACTGTAAACAGAAGAAAAAGAAGCCTTTCTCTTCTAACTCTGCTGCTCAGGGAAAGTCTCCAAAAGGAAGTGATATTTGAACTAGTTCTGGAAGGATTAGTAAGAACTGACCAGATCGAGTAAAAAAACTGTTTTCCTTGTAGAATAATTAGCATGTACAAGGGTGAAATAACCCGAAAGTGCATGATGATATATATCAAGGAAGCTCAGAAGCATCCAGAACATGGAGTGAACATGGGAAAGAAAATAATAGGAAATGAGGCTGGAAAACCTATCCATCCATATTGATGGGTAGTAGCTGTCCAGAAATCTTTGTTAAGAAGGGTTCTGACTACCACATGATCTAGCAATTCCACCTCTGGGTATTTATCTGAAGAAAACAAAAGCACTAATTTGAAAGGACATATGCGCCCCTATGTTCATTACGGCATTACTTACAATAGCCAAATTATAGAAACAACCTAGATGTCAATCAATAGATGAAAGGATAAGGAACACATGGTATATATACATTTATGCTATAATAGAATATTACTCAGCCATAAACAAAAATGAAATCTTGCCATTTGTGATACCATGGATGGACCTAGAAAGGTATTATGCTAAATGAAATAATTTAGACAGAGAAAGACAAATATTGCGTGATTTCACTTATATGCAGAATCTAAAACACAAAACAAATGAACAGAGTGGGAACAGACTCAGACATACAAAGAACAAACTGATGGTTGCAGAGGAGAGGGTAGGAAATGGATGAAAAATAGATGAGGGGGATGAAGGGTACAAACTTCCACTTATAAATAGGCAGAGTGGTATCCATTTGGGCTCCCAACATCTTACTAACAGGTAAAATCAGGGCCTTTGGGATAAGGCTGAGCTGGGTCCAGTTCTCTTGCAGATACGACTGCATGACCTTCAATAAATTAATATCTCCAACATGCTATTTCTCAACTTCACACATATAATTCAATAACTATTTCTTGTCTACTAAGTACCAAGACCTGAGTTCGGTGTGGTACTCATAAGGGGAAAAGGAGGAAGATGGGTACCTACCCCTCCTTACGGAGCTCACAGTCCAATGAAGTTTACAAAAATGTGAACGCACAGTGAGAACACAGTGTGGAAAGTGCTACAGTAGAGGATGGGGGAACTGCCACAGCCAGGGCCGCTGAGTTGGAGGCACAGAGAGCAGTGTGGAGGTGAGAGGAAGCACGGTGTGTTAGAGCAACTACAAGAAACTTATCAAAACAGAAAGCTGAGTGAGGGGAGTCCATGGCAAGATATCGAATGGGAGAGTCAGAGAGCTGGGCAGAAGGATGGCAGACTCTTGATAAGGAGTTTGGACTCCATCCTGAGACGTGGGTCAGGGGCGAGGTGGAGGAGGGATCATTGAGGATTTTAACATGAGATGTAAATCCTGGGATTCAACTGGCTGTTAAATGGCCGAGGTGGCTTACCCTCACATGTTGTGACAGTTAAGTGTAATTTTACATTTTGCATTTTTTTTGGTCTCACTATATATAGACAAACCTCTGTTAGTCCATATATGTCTGTGTCACAGGAACATATCATGTATGTGTGGCCCATGGTGGCTCCCTAATAGAGGCAACATCTGCCTCCTGGCTCTCTGCTTCTCAAGGTTTGGCCCTGAACTTTCAGCTTTTCTAAGCAAAGCTTGGCTTAGAAAGAATTCACTTGTAAATGATGGTAGTTTAAATAAATCCCTACCACTATGACAGAATCCTAGGACTGGATTCTCACGGCAATGACCCATCCAGGATAGAAACATAGTATGGGTTAAGTCCTGTTTATAATGTTAGTCTCCACTGCCACTGCCACGCCAGTGGCTCCCACAGCATATGAACACCAAAGATTCATGTTTCAATGAATTTAGAATAGTACCAAGAAAAGGAATAGAAAATATGACATTTAACATGGTTGCAGTTTTGCATAAGTTCACATGATTATTTGACATGTTGGTTGATCACACACCATATCAGTAAAAATGTTTTTGAGTGTTAACTCCCCCAGATGTATGTGTTCTTCTGAGAAATCAGAGGACAGTCTTATGGAAACTCCCCTGTAAGTAACTAATTTCTTTTCTCTTGCTGCATTTAAGATTCTCTCTTTATCTTTAACCTTTGGCATTTTAATTATGATGTGTCTCAGAGTGGGCCTCTTTGCATACATCTTGTTTGGGACTCTGGGTTTCCTGGGCTTGCATGTCTATTTCCTTCATCAAATTAGGGAAGTTTTCTTTCATTATTTTTTCAAATAGGTTTCTAATTTCTTGTTCTTTCTCTTCTCCTTCTGGCACGTCTATGATGCGAATGTTGGAATGCTTAAAGTCGTCCCATAGGCTGCTTACACTATCCTCATTTTTCTTGGATTCTTTTTTTCTTGTTCTGATTGCTTGTTTTTTACTTCCTTACATTCCAACTCATGTTTGATTCTTGGCTTTATCCACTCTAGTTTTTTTTTCCCTGTAAAATGTTTTTATTCAAATAGTATATCCTTCATTTTTGACTGGATCTTTTTTATGCTGTTGAGGTCCTCACCAGGTTCCTTGAGCATCCTTATAACCAGTGTTTTAAACTCTGCATCTAATAGATTTTGTCTAGTTCTCCATTTTGTTTAGTTCTTTTTCTGGAGTTTTGATGTGTTCTTTCATTTGGGCCATGTTTCTTTGTCTCCTTATTTTGGCAGCCTCCCTGTGTTTCTTTCTATGTATTAGGTAGAGCTGCTTTGACTCCTATACTTAGGCACTTTGTATATGCTTACTAAATATTACTTGCTAGTGTGGCCTTGTGTAGTAGGTGTCCTGTAGGGTCCAGTGGCACAGCCTCCCCTATCACCTAAGCTGGGTACTTGAGGTGCACCCTCTGCATGGGCTGAGTACACTCTTCTCTTATAGTTCTAAATACACTCTACTAAGTTTATAGAATTTATGATTGCCATTTGCTGAGTGTGGCAGGAAGATATGGACATCGTATTTCAGATACGGTTAGAAAAGCAGAGCAATCAACAGGACACCTGCATCTGTTATTCTTAATCCTTTAAACTTATTAATATGAACTTAATTTTCATATCAGTTGCCATTAGCAACTTAGATTTCACTAACTAAAACTTCTACTTCGTTTTCACTTGAGTTGCTATCAAGCCAGTTTCCTCAATATATTGAACAAAATCCAATCATTTGTACAATAATTTTTTTAATGTAGGGTATTCTCTTTATTCAAGTTAAATATTTGCTTATAGGTTTAGCCCATTGTTATAGCCAATAAAGATACCTTAAGGTATTTATTTTTGTCCTCTAATGCATTAGCTATCTTTCCTACCTTTATATTATCCTTATATTTAATCATTGTGGATTCATCCACATCATTGATAAGATCATTAATCAAAGTCAAATGTAATCTCCGCAACTCATCATTCAAGACCTCCATTAATCAGCGCCTTTGGGGTGTTCAGCTAGCTATTAATCCAGTCTACTGTTATCCAGTGTGTATTGTCCAGTTCATCCACAAACATCAGGGAAGACTTTGTCAAATATCTTACTGATTAAGGTACACTGTGTTTGCAAGTACATATCCCCTAAATTACCAACCTAGTAACCCAGAAAAGAAAGGGAATTACTTGCTCTTGGTGAATCCCAAAGATAACTTTTTTCTATTCTAGGTATTTGTAAATAATGTGTCCATTTGGACTTAATTGTGCAAAATAAGACTTTCTGTGGTCCAGTGTAATTTTAGGCACTTAGTGTATGCTTACTAAATACTTATTGACTGATATACCACAGCTATGAAATTAAAGTGGCAAGTGGCAGCCAGCTCCTCGGTGCTCTAGTGAAGCTGCCTTGATTTCCCAGGAGATACTCACCAGTGTTTGTAGGAAGCTTTCACAGAGCATCTGTTGTATTTCTTAGGTTAGACAAACAAGTTTAGAAACTATCTTTACCCTCAAGGAAACTATCTTTACTCTCAAAGAGCTGAAACTGTCTCATACACAAATAATAACAGTATAATGTATTCCATTAAAATAGAGATATATACAGAATATATTGCAAAGATCATGAAATCGCATAGGCATTCAGTTTGGGGAAAACTGGATGCTACAGCTTGGTCTTTATACAATCTTGATTCAAATGTATAAACTTTTCAAGGCCTCAGTTTTCTTGCTCCAAAATAGGGACAAGAGTATATCCTATTTCCTATTAATTGTTTGTGGATTAAATAAAATTTTACCAGTACTGGTTCAATAAATTTTGACCATATCAAAGTGTATTAGAAAGTCTATTACACTATATACTATTGGACTATATTACATATTACTGGGATACATATTAATAAGATTATTGAACTAAATATATTTAGAAAAGTTATTCATTATATCTAACTGTTGACCCTTAAATTCATTGGTTTAGGAACCTGTTGTATTCTACCTCTACCAAGGATACATGGTTAATGGTTAATTCCAAACTCTAGCCCAGATTTCTGCTGGTATATGTCAATCATCAGAAACAAAAAGTAGAAACAGAAAAGAAGGTGGGGGGATAAAAGGCGAGAAAACTAGCTCAGATTCTTTTAGATTAGTCGCATCATGTGCACAAGTGAAGAACAGAGATTTTACTCACCTACCTACTTTGTCACTTGCTTGTTAAAAGCCAGAGCTCATGAGATGCCCCTAAGCTTGTCATTAGAACTAACACTTTCTTCCTGCCATGTCACTCGAATGTCCATTTGGTTTGGAGTTCGGCTCAACAGTTGTCCCTAGAATGGACTAGGTGGATTTCTGTGGCCCCAGAAAAGCTGTCAGTAATAACAACACGTCAGGTCAGATCCTGTTTGGCTGTAAACAACAGAAAGCTCAATGATAATATTTATCTCACCCTGTAAGGAAGCTGGGTGACCCCGGCCTCAGAAAGTGCTCTTTGCATTCTTCTCCTTGGCTTTCCCCAGCGCTCGGGCCTCTTCCTCCCGTGGCATCACGATTCTAAGATGGCGACTGCAGCTCTAGGCTTCGTGTCCACTTTCCAAGGAGAAAGGGGAAAATGGCCAATGAAATGCATCAGTCAAGTTTACACCTTTGAAAACATTTCCCAGTAGACAACTTCTCATTGGCAAAGGTATTTTAAAAAGTCTCTGGCAGTTGCAAAAGGGCACTGAGAAATAGTATTTCAGAGGCAAAAGGGAAAGGAATTGCAAGCGGCTTTCAGGGAGTCATTCCATGGAATCCACCACAAACTGATTACCTCTAGATAATTACTTCACTTCCCTTTAATAATGTACAAGTTATAGATTACTGCCATATAGCAATGTGTTCAAATATATCCTTACTAACTCCCTATGGGAGGCTATCCTTATTATGCAGACCTTCTTTTATAGCTGAGACAAAAATATTTCCGTGTGAATAACTTCCAATATCACTTAAGTAATACAAGTGGGGGACATACATTCTTAGTTTTTATGATCACTGAAAATATATGTTGTGGGAAATTCAAATTTAAGAGTGACGAAGGACAGAAAAAAGTGTTAACGTGAAAGCTTCATAGCCAGGTGTGAACAGCTGGATGTGCACATATCTTGTGCTGTTGTAGCAAGGCAGGAAAACTGATATCTCACTTCTTGATTTCAGAGATTTTGCATTTCATTGGGCCACAGCTTTTTCATGCACAGCTCATAGCTCTGCTGGTGTTTGTCCCTAATCTCTATCTCTAGTGATTTTTCCTGTTAATTTTGCTTTAGTTTTTTAGACGTGACACTTTTCTGTTCTCACTTCTGACTCATAGCTTAGTGAGGCTATGTGGGGGGCCTTGAAGAGTGAATATAGTAGATTACTTGGAAATGTCTTTTTCAGTTTCTACCAAGAGAGCCAAAGTAATCTCATTTCAATCTGGGAATTCAGTAATAAATGCCATTTCCATAGAGTTAAACTTCATCAGTTGAACAAAGCAACCAGATTTTTTTCTTAGACCATATTACCATCAATTTTTAAGTGACTTTTAAACAATAATGAGAACTCTCCTAATGAAAGAATCTCTAGGACCAGGTAAGTGCTAATAGTAACTGATATACCATTAACTCTACTTCCCTCCATTCCCTCTCTTTAAAACTTGATGTTCTCATTCATTTTTTTCTATCTTCTGAAAGCTCTGCTCTTGGGACTATGCTAGACTTGTGTCTGCGTAAGTTGTCAGCTTCCAGGGGTGCCAGATATAGATAACCTTGTCCTTTATTGTACATGAGCTAGGCAAGGAGGGTTAGGACTCAGTGACCATCAACTCCAAGGCCTCCACTCCGCTGCCATCCGCAGTAAGTGAGCACATTTGAGGAATGCTTGCCAAAGAGTTACTCTGATTTCTTAAAGCTGTCGTTTAAGCATTGACTTGACTGTTTTTCAAATAAATGACCCAGTTCTTAGGATATATTTATCTAACTTATCCTATTTACTAAGAGGAGATGGAGAGAGTATACAGAATTTTTTTAGACATAAAATAACACAAAGAGAACAGAACAGAATACAGAGTCTTCTGCCTTCCAGAGGATGCAGCTGATATTTTGGAATAACAATGGTGATTGGCTATGATAAGGGTAAGCCAAAGATGCTACAGGAGCACAATAGAGGGGCACTGAATGCAGCTCAGGGGTTGGGGGGGATGGTCAGTGACGGCTCCTTGAGAGAATCTGTATTATGACCTAAAGAACAAGTAGAAATTAATCAAGTGGACAGAAGAGCATGCACATAGGCACAAAGAGAAAATATTTAGGAAACTTTATGTATCAGAAGAGGTGTAGAGTGGTATGTAAATTAGGTTCAGCTGGAGGAAAAAGATGAAGGCCAACACAACCCAAATTGTCAAAGGCCGTATTATTAAAGATAAAGCCTTTAGCTCAAGAGCAACAGAGAACCCTTGAAATGGAGATGGTATGTTGAGATTTAAGCTTTAGATAACAGAGTAGGTTTGTATTTCACAAATAAGAAAACTGGCAGCTCAGAGAAATTAGGAAACCTACCTATAGTGATACAGGCAATAAGTTGGCAGAGCCAGAATTTCAACCCAGGTCTAAATCCAAAACCCATGCAGAAGTTTCCAGCTATGCTAGGGTTTCTCAAAGTGCAGGTTGTAATGTATAAGGACATCTTGGAATCAATCTAGTGGAAACAACCAACTTTTTTTTTTAAGAAAATAGGATATAAAAGAATAGAAAATGTCATTGTGTAGGTTGTAATGAGTGTAAGAATTATTTCATAATTTATTTAAGTTATATACATATGTAAAATCTACATATGTGAATATGAATGCAGGGTATGTATGTAGTTGAGTACTGGGATGTGGCGCAAAATGCATTTCTCACTGTTGATTGTAGTAGAAAAAGTTGGAAACCAATAAGCATGTACAAAGAGCATGCATGTTATTCCTTACCTGCCAGACATCTCTCCCAGATTTATTTATTTATTTATTCATTCATTCATTCATTCATTCATTTTATTCCATTAAAAAAAAAAAATGGATGCCTATTATGTGCAAAACTCCCTACTCAAGGCCATGGAGACACAGCAACTCATCAGAAGCATCGGGCTTTGACCTGCTTCTCTGTAGTAGTGCTGGGTTTGTGTTGATCTACCACACTTACTCCAGGCCTCTTGTGACTTGTGGTTTACATTAATCTATTAGGCAAAACCACATACCTTTTCATTACACAATTTTTGCCAATGCTAAAGACAAATTCTGAAGTGCCCTCTTTATAATTTCTGATTTAATGTAATGTGTAATCAAGAACAGGCCATTGTTAGGTCAGTTGCTCTCTTGTATTTATCTTTTCAAACAATAAATAATCAGTGGGATGAGAAAGGGCAATAAAAGATAGTTTTAATGTTAGTCCTCATAAATATCTATCATCTTAAAGAGATCATTTAAAATGTATGTGCTGTGGACGACCCTCCCTTCTGCAGAGCTGACTGAGATTGATATGAACCCATGTAGAAATAGAACTCAGTAGCCACTGTTTTTGCACAGACTTTTAGTCAATCCTGAGCAAGCACTCAAGTTTAAGGATTTCCTTAAACTTGGCCATTACTTAGCCTCTGACATACCAAATTGCCAAGATTTCTGATCACAGAACTAGGAGGGGTATTCTCTTCAATGCAGACAAAGTAGATTTTGTATGTCAAGGTCGGGAGGTGACCTGGGCCCTAACTATGCCCATCCTTAGAGCAATGCCTAACTAGATATTTTATATCACTTGCACTACCTTCTCTATGGCTTAGTTTCCTGATCTATAAAATGGGCATAGTCATAGTAGCTACAAAAGCTATTGTTACAAGAATTTAACTGAGTTTATGTATGTAAACAAAAAAAAGCAGCATCTAGCATTAATAAGAACCATTTAACTTTAACATTATACATATTTTTACTACCGGAGCATTTACACCATTCTGCCATTAAGATTACTACTAATCCCCTAGGGGTGAGTTGAAGTTACCTGCAGAATTTCAAAGTAGTATTTCTCTATTTAGTAGATTTTTTTTTCAGTTTGGATGGTCAGTTCTTGCTACCATGACCTCATGTATTTTTATTTGCTTTTTTTCATAACCACATGCTTATAGTTATTAAATATAGCCATAACTATATATAGTTATTTTTAACTCTTTATTTTGAAATTTTATAAAACCATAGGAACTTGCAATTATAATACAAAAAAACTCCCTGTACTTATCACCCAGTTTTCTGAGTTATAGTTCTTATGGCTATAGAGTCATGTACTATACAATTATAGTACATGAAAAGTAGGAATTTGGTATTAGTAAATGTGTGTGTATAGTTCTATGCCATTTTATCACACATGTCACCACTGCTACAATCGAGAAACAGAGGTAATTCATCCCTCATGCTACCCCTTTATTATTACTCACTCTTCTTTCCACCATCTCTAACCACTGGTTATAACTAATCTGCTTCCTATCTCTATAATTCTGTCTTTTCTAGAATATTACATAAATGAAATCACATAGACAGCTATATGACCTTTTTCATAGAGTATAATGCACTTGTGATCCATCCAAGTTGTTGTGAATATCAATAGTTACTTCTTTTTGTGGCTGAGTAGCATTTCATGGAATGGATGTACTGCAATTTGTTTAATCATTTACCTTTTGAGGGACATCTTAGTTGTTTTCAGTTTGGGGGCTACTACAAATAGAGATTCTATGAATCACCTATAGATTTTTATGTGACTGTAATTTTTCTTTCTTTCCTCTCTGTAAGTTCCTATCTTTATTTTTTTCTTGTCTTATTGCACTGGCTAAATAAAACTTCTAGTACTATGTTGAAAAGCAATGGTGAAAGTGAACAGTCTTGACTTTTTCCTGACCTTAGGAAAAAGCATCGTCTTTCACCATTGAGTATAATGTTAGCTATAAGGTTTTTGTAGAAATCTTTATCAAATTAAGGAATTTCTCATTAATTCCAAACTTTATGATGGTTTTTATCATAAGTGGATGTTGAATTTTGTCAAATGCTTTTTCTGCTTCAATTGATATGATATTGTAATTTTTTATTCTCTTCATATTGGGTTACATTTACTGATTTTCAAACATTGAGCTAACCTTGCATCCTGGATTAAAAGCTATTTGATCATGGTATATAATTCTTTTCATATATTAATTTTATTTGCTAATATTTTTATTAGAACTTTGCATCTATATTAATAAAGGATATTGGTCTGTAGTTTTGTGGGGAGGGGGTTGTAATCTCCTTAGGTTTCATATCAGGGTAATACTGGCTTTATTATGAGTAGGAAAGTGTTACCTCCTTTTTTCCCCCTAATGTAAGTATTTAATGCTGCAAGTTTCCCTCTCAGCACTGCTTTGTGTGTATCCCATAAATTTTTGATATGTTGCATTTTCATTTTCATTCTATTCACTAAGGTTCTTTATTTCCATTAAAGCTATCCCTTTGGCCCATGGATTATTTAGAAGTTGTGGTTTAGTTTCCAACTGTCGAGAGATATTTCTGTTATCTTTCTATTGTGGATTTCTAGTTATGTTCCATTGTGGTCAAAGAACATGCTCTTTAAATCTTTTGCTTTCTCTTTTAAAGTTAAAATAGCCTCTGATGATTGTGGATTCATCTATTTTTTTCTTTTAGTGTCAATATTTGTCTTACGCATTTTGAAGCTTGTTAATTATGGTCATATAAATTTAGAATTGTCTAATATTTCTGGAAGGTCCACTCTTTTGTTATTATAACTCATCTCATGTCTAGTAATAACTATTGCAGTAAAATCTTTGTCTGATATCAATAGCTATTCCAGGTATTTTTTGCTTAATTTTTTCTTAATATATATATTTTTATCCTATTTTCAATATTCCTGGAACCTTATATTTAAAAGGTATCTTCTGTAAGAGGCATATAGATATATAAAAACCTATATACATATATATAGTTTTTATATCCAGTCAGATAATATCTGTATTTGAATTGTAATAGTATGTTTATATTTAATAATACTACAGATACAATTTGATTTAATTACATGTAATTTCTATCTTAGTCTCTATATTCTATTTTTTCTGCCTATTTTACATTTTTCTCTTTTTCTTGCATTTTTAAAGATTATTAATCAAGCATTTTGTATGATTCAATTTTCCCCTAGATGACTTTGTTGTACATTCTTTGACTGTTTTATTACCATTAGTACTCACAAGATAATAACATGCATTCTTTATTGTAATCCAAAATAAATTGCAACACTTTAACTGCATTTAACCCCTCCTATGCTTAGAATATTTTTTCATGTATTTTAAATCTACAAATGTCTTAAATCCTACAATATAATAATTGTATTATATGACAACTACTCATTTCTTTTTAATATTTCTATTTCTCTTTATTTCTTTCAGGAACTTTGCTTCCATCTAGAATATTATTCTTTTTTTCCTTTATAATTTCCTGTGGCAAATACTCTCAGTATTTGTTTTAAAATATTTTTATTTCATCTTTAATTCTTTTAAATACACTTTCTTTAGGTATATAGTTATCAGATTTTATTCCCTTTAACATTTTAATGATATTCTACTATTTTCTGGCTTTCAGTGTTTTCATCAAAATCTGTTGTCAGACGATTGTTACTCCTTTGAAAATAATGTATCTCTTTTGACTGCTGTAAAGTTTGTCTTTGTTTTTCACAGTTTTACTATGGTGTGTATGTGTATGTGTGTGCTGTTAATTATTTAAGCTGAATTAGAATTGTAGAGTTTCTTAAATCTGTAGTTTATTCTTTATTTAGTTAGTTATTTTTAAATATATTTTATTGATTATGCTATTACAGTTGTCCCATTTTCTCCACTTTATTCCCCTCCACCCTGCACACTTCCTCCCATTTGTATTCCCCCACCTTAGTTCATGTCCTTGGGTCATACATATAAATTCTTTGGCTTCTACATTTCCTATACTACTCTTAGCCTCCCCCTATTTATTTTCTACCTACCATTTATGCTACTTATTCCTTATACTTTCCTCCTTTTCTCCCCCCCCAACCCCACTGATAACCCTCCATGTGATCTCCATTTCTGTAATTCTGTTCCTGTTGTATTTGTTTGCTTAGTTTGTTTTTGTTTTTAAGTTCAGTTGTTGATAGTTGTGAGTTTATCGTCATTTTAATGTTCATAGTTTTTATCTTCTTTTTCTTAGATAAGTCCCTTTAACATTTCATATGATAAGGGTGTGGTGATGATGAACTCCTTTAACTTGACTTTATCTGGGAGGCACTTTATCTGCCCTTCCATTCTAAATTATAGCTTTGCTG